>SNQJ01S0011067.1:10718-96805 GCA_010110895.2 Picea sitchensis
TTCTAAAATATTTTTTTAAAACATATTCTCAACAATTCTTTGGAAAAATATGTAAGTAGAAGGCCCAAGGCCATATATGCATGAATAGGGAAATTTAGGGATATAACATATGCCCCCTAATGTGTGAGGTTAGAAGAGAAAATGATGGCTGAAATACATTACAATATATTCACCACTTGTACGAAATCGAGTGATCTTAGGACAAGAGTTTAGGAGGTTCCATCTACAAAACAATAAAAGGTCTCTCCGATGCGAGCATACCCATGCTCAGGATGAAATAAATCATGTCTACCAATCAAATAAAATGCACATCCATATCATATAACTATATAAAGTGTATCCATGATAAATACACAATGGATCTACATCTCAAGATCAATCGAAGATATACAAGTATAGTATCCATCCTCAAGAAGCTAGTGATTCCCAATGGATGGAGATGAGGTATTCATAGCTTGAGAAACAACTTCAAGATCTTCAAAACTTAGGTAGAAGTAATATGAGAGTGTATAACTCACTACGATGAGGTATTCAATGTCTTGTCGAGAACAAACAAGAGGATTTCGATGATCAGGAAGAGAACTTCATGGATTTTGAATCAGGACTTGACTAGACTCTCGGGATGGCCGACTCATGAGGTCAAGAGACAAACTACAGAAAGGCCGACTCAAGTTGGGTGAAACTTCCCTTGGATAGAAATGGTAAAATATGATCGGACTCAGGAAGCATGACATTGACTTAAGTTCCGATCAGGGAGACAGCATAAAACTCTCCATGGTTTGGAAGAGTAACCAAATGGAGGGGACACAAATCTATGTAGCGAGAACATATTCCTAAGCTCATACTAGATCCCAATGCTTGGAAGACAAGCGGAGGGTGTTCTTTTCCAAGGGTGTCTTATCATGTTGTGAAAAACAAATACATATTTCCTGTCCCCTCTTTTGGAATATTCCATTTTTGTCTTTTCAATTTTTAAAGATCTTGAAAAGAATAAAATAGTATTACAAAGGGAGGAATGAATGTATGAAATACTATTTCCAAGCATGAAGTGTACATACTGAAATGCTTAGAACGAGGGACATGTCTTGCAGGAAAAGGAAACCCGGGGAAAATTCCTCCATGGGTCCAGGTGTCAAGACACAGAGGAAAAAAGTGCTACAATGCTTGCACCTAAGGCATGCTTCAAAGGTTTGGCTGAGAGCAACATGGGCTAACATTAGACCAGAGAAATATGTAGGCAGAGATGAAAGCATTGATTAATAGAGACCAATGAGACCCTGTGTAATTTTAATGATCCAAAGAGGTAATCCTCAATGGTTTTTCCAGTTTAAGGATAAATATTATATTTTAATTCTAACCTCTTTTATCATGTTGAGAAGAATATGTTCATCTAACTGATCTAGGCACTTGTATCCTACATCCAAAAATATGTCATGTGAAAAGGACAAGTTAATAATATTGATTTGATTTCTTATTTCCTTCAATCTTCTCTTATTAATTTATAACAACACATCTCCACTACAATAACAATTTTGTCCAAAACTATTAATATTGTGTAAAATTCTATTTCTAATGCCTCTTTATACCTTGAAAATTATCACATTTAACACGATACTTGTATTATATCCAATGTCAAGGATGGTTGGTAACATAAAGAAAATATTCTGCAACTCTCTTTCCTTGATGCAATTATACATATACAAGTATATTTGGTCATCTCTTATTTTCATGTCATGTAGTTTTGTAAAAAGAAAAATTGAAGTTTGGTTTGCCTCGTTTCACATGCAAAGAACTTATTGGCCATACATATTCATTTGTTGATGTATAATAAAGAGAGAATGCAGTCTATTGGAACAACTCTTGGAAAAATTAGTGATGGGGATATAGACAAGATTTTACATGAAAATGATGAGGCTTGAAGCTAAAGAAGAATACTATGCAACCTAAAATAAAGTGTCTAATATTTTTTGGGTTGCATTTGGAAAGAGGGGTACTCATATATTTATGGATGTGGATTATGGGCCTTGTATATTGTATTATATTATACCTCTTTTAGGCAAAGTGAATAATAGATGAATGCATCTATACTTTCAATTTTCTAGAGTATGTAATTAAACCTTTTTGTTTGAATTTCTTAGTATTGGATCCTTTCAAATCAATGTGAGATATGAATGAAGAAAATCAAATATAGTTATACCTGCAATGATTTACTATTGGAGAAATATTCATCTCGTGTAATTATATTTACTCCATACATTAGATAGAGAGAAGTTTCTTAATTTATTAAGTATAATCAAGTTCTTTGAAACATAATAGTTGTAATTCTCTTATATGTAATTATTTTATATGGATGGAAAAAAACTCATAACAAATGAGGTAACTAAGGATCATAGCATGGACATATCATTTGAAAGTTTCTATCAAAGATTACTACAAAACAAGATTCTTGTTTTAAACTAGCTTCCTTTTGAGGGCTCATTATTTTTCTCTAGCTATTGAGAACACTATTGCATTATCATTTTTCATCAAGAATGATTATCCTAAAATAATAATTGGTAAAAATGGTAAATATTGTATTGGTAAGGACATACTAACGAGCTCACTCTAAAATTCGTATTTTTTCATTTCCATTACTTGTAAGAAATAAAATGAAGCATTCAAATGCTTACAAATCTATTGGATGATAATCATATCATTTTATTTAAAATTTTGTATTCTTATTGGTAAATGTTTTTTATACTAGGTCATGTTTATTAAAGCTATAATTTATTTGTACTAGGTTGTGCCCGTTGAATTTATACCTACTAAAATCATACTATATTTTTATTTTGCAAGCTCTCAAGGTTTTTCCACACAATGAAGATAGGTCCATAAGAATAAATGATACACAATTAGTCTTCCACATTGATTATTCTTGGTGGAAGGTAAATCCAATCCTGCAAAATTCAAAGCCTTTTTATATTTAACATGGAATATATAGATTAATTTAGAATAGTTGTATGTAGGATAATTTTTAAGGATCCATAATTATCCTAAAGTACATAAGTCTTAGAAAATAGTATTAATTCTTAGAATGACAACTATAAAAAATTTGGTGATGTTTTTCTAAAAATATTCTATAGTTCTTAGGATTTATATAGTTTGCAGAAAATTTTGGAAAAATTAATAATATTAATTTATCCTATAAAATTTGGAGAAAATCGAAAATGAAGAATGTTTTTAGAAAAAAAAAGTGGCCCGATGGAAAAATTTAGCCCTTAACTTTTTAGATGTTTCTATGATTATATACATCTTTCTAGATTTAAATAGTATAACAAATTACAAACAAACATAAAATATGAAAATTAAATATAACCAAAGAAAATTCTTTGAAAATAATATTTTTTTTGGATTTGGATTTAGTTTCCAATAATCACTTCCAAGATATGAATGAAAATATTAAAGTAAGGGGAATGGGAAAGGAGCATAGATGTCATTCCAAAGATTTGATCACATTGGAGATTTTGATCTTGTTAAAAAGACTATGTCTACACAACTTAGTAGCTCATAAATTTACATTTATTTCATCTATAAATATAGTTGTATAGTCAAATTGGCAATGACTTAATTTTGTTTTATTTGTAGCTATGGCCGAATACTATATATATATGATGATGATGATGATAATGAACTTCCTTAGGATTAGTGGTCTACTTCTGGAACCTTGAGAGAAGATGAGACACCACCTCCAATTTTTTTAAAATTTGTATTTCTATGTTAAAAACATTGAGAGAAAAGGTCAAAGGAATATTACCATAGTTTTGTGACTTAAGAGGTTAGGAAGGGTTGATATTGTGGAAGATATTTTTAAATTGGTATCTAATATGGGTATAGATTGGTATCTAATATGGGTATAGGCATGAAAATCTAAGAGGAAATATTTTTCATCTTCTACCGGTATAGCAGAGATTCTCTCATCCCATGTGAATTGTTTTGGGGGTTGTCCAACACCCATTTCACTATGTAGCTCATGAGATTTTGTTATTATATTAGCGATGTTGATTTTCTTGTTTCTTTCATTAGGGCAAATTGTTCTATCCAAGAGGTAAGAGATTACTTCAATTTCATTAAAATTATGTGTAACTATTGAGAGTTTGTTCTATTTTAGCAATGTTGATTTTCTTTCTTTTGCACTTTTCAAAATTGAAAAATTATTTTGATCTTCTAGATTAAGTTTGATCACCTCATGGCAGTATCTTAATTTCCTTTATCCACTAATTATTTATCACATCACATATTCTCCATAAATTTAGAAGTGATATTACCTAATATTATCTTTATTTTGCATAAGTTTAAAGATTCATATTGAAATATTTAGGGATCTTATTTTTTATATGTTTATAATTATGTTCAATGTGTGGAATAGAATCATATTGAGGTTCATTGTATACATTTCAGTTTTTTCTCCAAATTGTGGTTGCATATTTTTTGTATTCCCTAATATTATATTAAAACTATAGAAACCACAACTTTAAAATATTTCATTTAGTGCATATCTTGATTTGATTGTTGTATAGTAGATAGAACAATTTTAGTTAACAACTATTTTTGTAAAATAAAACTATTGATGATGAATAACTCTCTTTTCTCCTTACTTGGGATGTGGATTTTGTAAATACATATTCTACAATAAGTAAGCTATAATGTTTGTAACTAAAGATAAGAAATTGTTCAAAAGCATTGGGTCATACACTTTATGTTTGGTGACATGGACTTAATCTTGTGTTTACATGGAGCCCTTTTGTTCATGACCTTGAATTGCTTTAAAAACATATAATTTTTAAAATGTCTTTTCATCTTTTAATTTTTGTTTTTCATCTCTTCGATATTTATATATTTAGTAATATTTAACAGATTCATATTATACATCAATGCACAAATATAAAATATTTTCATGACATAAATTGCTTTGAAAACATATAACTTTAAAATGCAATAACTAACTTTAAATTGCAATCAATGTCATCTTGATCTTCACTTGTTTTAATTTTTTTTCATCTCTTCCCTATTTATATATTTAACAACTTTTAATATAACATATTCATATAATGCTTCAATACACAAAAATAAAATATTTAGTATATTCACACTTTCATCCGTGAAATTCATAATTTCTTATGTCTCGCATCATCTGTTGGCCCGTAATATGGTAGAAGAGCCAATCTCTTGGCCACCAGCATGATGATGTACTGGGACAGTAGCGGTTTTTAGACAATGTTATATATATATATATATATATATATATATATATATTATATTATATTATTGTTGTCTTCAATTTACACAGTAAATGTTTTGAAGACATAGTCTATCGGAATAGTTGACGGTACCTACATTTTTTTTCCGTGATGTATTGGCCGTGTAACTGTTTCGTGAAAGAAAGAAAGATCCGTTTTCTACCGTTAACGGCCGTGAAGGAAAACCAAATCATGGAGGTTAGGTAAGCCTTGTTAAGTGTAGCCTTCATATAATAATTAGTTTGAAAGGCTGTTATTCAATTAGCATCTAGTGTGGAACCGTCTTTCTCCATCCATTATTTCAGTATTCTTCTTTTTTGGGATCTTCTTCTCCAGAGATTTGAGACGCGCTGTCCGTTTTTTTCATTCTTCTTGATCTCGGGTTCTCTAGCATTGAGTTGTTGAAAGAATGGGTGATAATCAGGAGATAAAGCGGAAGCTGGTGGAATCGGGAGTTATCGGACGCGTTCTCGACGATTTCAATCCTCGTCTGGGGTTGAATCTACAATACGGCGATACACAAGTTATCTTGGGTGACGAAGTAACCCCTGCTGAAGTGCAACGCAAACCAACTTATCTTGAATTAGATAGCGATCCTTTGGATGTAGAGTTTCTTGAAACCTTCACGAACCCGGAATTAGTGGTATTGGTAAGTTTAATTCCTAATTTAGTCAATATGTTGCGCAATAATCATTTATTTATTTGTATTTCGTCAAATTGAAATTCATATAATTAGTGGCATTGGTAAGTTTAATTCCTCATTTAGTGAATATGTTGCGCAATAATCATTTATTTATCTGTATTTCGTCAAATTGAAATTCATATTATTAACCGGAATCAGGTTATGACGGATCCTGACGCTCCTTGAGGCGAGTATCTGCACTGGTATGCTATAAATTTCTGATAATATGGAACGCAGAATCCATTATCTAATTTCATAATAACAGTATTAATCGCTACGTTGTGCAGGTTAACTCTGCCTTTCCCTGCCTTCGGATATGCTATAGGTATCATGGCTGGGTTTCTTTCTTTGACCTTAAAATTTACCGATCGATTGAATGCGCGTAGTAATCCTAACCGTCATGAATATGTTTGTTTCTTTCTGCTGCAATATTAGATTCACCGGCGATGGAGCTGGCTGCCTACGAACCTCCAAGATCAGGTGCCCACATGCTAGTTCTCACATTTTTCCAGGCTCAAGAATTTCAGACCATCGTTGCGCCCAACTCGCGGGAGAACTTCAGTACCAGAACTTTTGCTCATACTAATGCATTCGGATCGCCTCTGGGTGCTTCTTTTTTCAACATCAAGTATGAAAATGAGGACGAGAAACAGAAGAGTGAGAGCAGAGAATCTTCCACATGCAACGGTGTTGGGCCATGTAGCAAGCGGAAAGAGAATGGATCAATCAGTAACACATGCGACGGTGCTGGGCCATGTAGCAAGCGGCAAGAGAATGGATCAATCAGTAACACATGCGACGGTGTTGGGCCATGTAGCAAGCGGCAAGAGAATGGATCAACCAGGGACCCGAAAGAGATTCCAGAATCAGAATCAACGAGTAAGAGGAGCAGAATTTTAGTCTCGCTCTGTGCTGTTTTTTTTTTCAGTCCCTCTTGGTGCTGTTTTTTTCTAGGATCAACTATGAAAATGAGGCGAAAATCGGAAGATTGATTAAGTAGCGACACCATTACCTCTGTCATATACAAGATCCTTTACTGTCTTAGAGTGCCGTTGGATACTGTTAAGATAGATCCAATAGAGCATACCGAATCCTGGTTTGTAGTTGTGGGGTCATGTGTGCGTGAGTTGGTTTTGTTTCGCAATATTGTTGATGCAATTGAAGTATTCGTTAATTATATTCAGGAAATAAATTTCTTGCGTTCTGTTTGATTTTGCTGCGTTATGTTTGTTACGTTGAATATGTCAAAATACAGTACAGTATAATTTAATTTTCTGATTTGTAGTCTTGATCTTTGTGAAAGACTTAATTTTCCAATTTATTATTTGTAAAAGACGAAATAAATTATATACAAAGAATTGGATAAGATTAGCCTTGGCGCGGCGTTAAATAATAACAAGATGATTAGCTGAACATTCAACATTCAAAGTGACTGTGTATCTTCCCCATGCTAATTGATTATTATTTTAACTAATATTCAAAGAGGGGGCTATGAAGGTGCCTATATATCTCCCCTATTATTCTGAATGTCTCAGTGTTTGAGTGTCTGAATGTCTCAGGGGGAGTGAATGTCTCAGGTGGAGTGTTTGAGTGTCTGAATGTCTCAAGTAAATTAAAGGTACAACAGGTAATTTATCCAATATTCAACCTTACAAAGGGAATTTTCTGTCGAGCCATTGTTTTGAATTTGTTTTCATAAAGTATTTAAATACATTTTGTTGAATGAAAATTTATGTTTAACTTAATTTTAATTTATAATGTGTTGTATAATTTAATAACGTTTTTAAAAAAGCAAAAGTTATTTTTAATATATTTTTAAAATACCCTTACAAAGGGAATTTTCTGTCGAGCCATTGTTTTGAATTTGTTTTCATAAAAGTATTTAAATACATTTTGTTGAATGAAAATTTATGTTTAACTTAATTTTAATTTATAATGTGTTGTATAATTTAATAACGTTTTTAAAAGCAAAAGTTATTTTTAATATATTTTTAAAATACAATAAATTTGTGAAAATGAAAAATGATTTTTAAAACACAATTTTGCTTTATAATGCTTTTGACATCTTATGTTTAAATTTAAAGTGAATTGTACAACTTTTATGGTGTTTTAAACTTTCATAAAACTATTTAAATAATTTTTGTGAGATGAAAATTTATATTTTGTGACTAAAAATTATTTTTTGAAAATGAATAGTCATTTTTAATATATATTAAAATTATAATAAATTTTGAAAAAAATTTAGCTTGACGTGCTGAGTTTCGAGTTCCGATTTTTACTGCCACTCAAAAGAATGGGTAGGGGCCGGACAAATACCTAGTAAATCAATTTTTTAATTAAACTAGGCCTTGGATTTTCAGCCCATAATAAATGAATGATTGGGAAAGGCAAATACAAATGTACATGCCAAATTGTCAATGGTTTACTCTGTCAAATGCACCAAACAAAAACTTCGAGCTGGAGGGACTCATGATAATTGGTTTTTTCTTTTTCATTAGCCAAGGTTTCATTTTGGCTGGGATCTTTTAACCCTAAATTTAAATTTAAAGAAGACGCTTATACAATTTCTTAACATCATTTGTCTTTTATCCTAAGCTTAGAAACTCATGAGGTTTTATTAGTTACTCTTCGTTTCATTTAGTTTTACAAATTATATGATAAATTTTTCAAATATGCCAGTATTTGAATTTGTATATATATATATATATATATATATATATATATATATATATATTATATTTATATTTATATTTATGTTATATTTATATTTATATTTATTGGTTCAAATGTTTTTGATTTGACATTATTTCTTTGTTATGTTGTAATTTAAAAAAAATAATTTTAAAATAAATTAAACCATTAATGATTTGGAAGGGTGATGTCTTGGTATTTTGACTTTTATCATTTCAGTGACGTTTCACCACCTTTCACCCCTTTCCTTTTCACTTCCTTTCACCAACACCACCATAACTATTCCTTAAACCGAACCATATTTTTTCAGTTATCACCTTTCACCCCTTCCCTTTTCACTTCCTTTCACCAACACCTCCATAACTATTCCTTAAACCGAATCATAGTTTTTTCCGTTATCCAGCTTAGCATCACTATAGCTATTCCCTAAACCAACACCATAGCTATTAGGTTAAATAATTTCACTCTGAAAATTATTTCCTTTCACCAACACCACCATAACTATTCCTTAAACCCGCACCATAGTTTTTTCGTTATCCATCTTAGCACCACCATAGCTATTCCGTAAACCAACACCATAGCTATTTGGTTAACCAACTTCACTGTGAAAATTATTTCTTTGTAGATTTGTGATTCTAGAAGCTTCGTCTCCATAGTTGTTGTTAACGAGAAGAAGACAATGAAGATCATCAATAATTATTTTTTTGTAGACTAGTGATTCTGGAAGCTTCTTCTCCATAGTTGTTGTTAACGAGAAGAGACAATGAAGATCATCAATAAGAAGACAATTAAGATCATTTGTGATCAACAAGACAATCAATTGCAGGAAAGATTCTTCACCGAAAAATGGTGTCCTTCCAAATCTATGCTCTCTATTTCCAACAATTTTGTGTCTTTACATAATAGTTTTTTTTATCTTCTTATATGAAATTATAATTGTGTTTTTATTGGATTTGGTCATCTTTTCTATATCTCCTTACTTATTAATCTATGTCTAACTAGCATATTTAGTGTACAAAATAAAACGTGAATGATTTCAACCTCACTTGTTTATTGTCATAATCTTCTTGTTGGGATTTGGTGGCGATGAATTTTTTCAAGGATGGAGTTGGATTCTATTATTCTGCATTGGTTACAATCAAATAGACAAGTTAGAATATGGATAGGGATTGCATTTAATGTTCAACTTCTTGTGTGGATGTATAAGAAATTCATGTAAACCTGTAGATGCAAAAATGACTGTGAAAGACTCTGAGTGTATGAGAGACTTCAAATTTGATGTAATCTCCATAATCCAAATAATAGGATAATAGATGCCTATGCTTGGTGGACTTAGCCCAACTTTTAGGTGAACCACTTGAAATCCTTGTGTCTATTATAAATGTGTTATTGTTAATTATTACATGTGAATTATGTATTTTTGCATTGACAATTCTAACAAATTAATTATCAGGCTATTTGATTAAAACTAGTGGGAAGAACTTCAAATTCTAAAAAAAACCAACAGAAATTAAATCTGTGTGAAAATGCATAAATTTATACATTTCCATAAATCCTCTCCAAGGGTGCGGAAACATACTACTCAACCTTACGATCATGGCAGATTGCTGAAATTTCCACACTTGAGAGAAAAGAACAGTGCATAGATATTTACCAATATCCGCACTCAAGTGTGTCCAGAGGTGCACATCCCACAGTGGAAACGTGAGGTGCATGCAGCGGCTCCCTTTGGTAAAGTTACGACTCCTCTTCAATATTCGCGTTTGAAATTTTTTAAGGTGGATCTGCCGTGAAGTAAATGCTTAAAACAATTAAAGAAGGTGAAGGAATTTCTTAAAAGGTGATTTTGTTTTTATTAATTAAAGGTGTAAAGTCACGTGGTTGGTGGATGAAGTAAAAAGGGCCTCTTTAATTGAGTATACATTTATTACATTTGAGATTTAATATGATAATAATTAAAAGGTGGGAGTTATAAGGTTTTAAAAAGTTAAAGGGTTTTTTTGGTTTAAACTATTAAATCTTGTATTTATCCCTTAAGCCTTTGCAACATTTGATCAACCATCATATTATAAATCTTGTTTTTATAAGCTTTGTTTTTTTATGAATGTTTGATCTAGGTTTTAAGAAAAAAATGGTTAAGATGTAGAGTTTGAAGTTGGAAGTTGAAAAATTTGGCCGAGGTAAAAACAATTTTGAACTAAGGGTAAAAAGCATTGTACATAGGTCAAGAAGTCAGCAACCATGATGGAATGGGAATGGGAAGATATGGATGTGAAAGCTCTTAGCACCATTAGTTTATGTTTGTAGATGAGGTTCTATTTAATATCATAGGAGAGGATACAACATTGGGTTATGGAAGCGAGGTTGGAGAGTCTATATATGACGAAGTCCTAGTTGAGTAGAATCTACTTGAAGAGATAGTTATGCAGTTCTTGGATAAAATAAAGAACACAAGAGTACGACCATTTTAAATACCTTTAATACCCTTATAGTTCAATTGAAGCTAGTATGGAAGTTAAATTGAAGATAGGGATAATGCTATTACACTATTGTTTGTATTTCCTAAGTCTTGGGATAATCTAGTCACCTCTATTAGCTTTAGATCAGCAGATGTTTTAGATTATGAATCTATTGTGGAAGCTTTGTTCGACAAGGGGAGATGGGGAGAAAATATAGTAAAGAAACCTCAACTTGAGTGATGCTAATGAGAGTCGAACCAGGGAAAAGAATAGGAGAAATTTTTTCCGATCTAGGGTAGAACGAGAAAGGGTAAAGAAAAATGGTGGTACTATGGAAAAAATGACATCTCAAGAAAAGGTGTTGGAAGAGAAAGGAATATGGGGAAAACTCTACGAAGGAAACAAATTTGACTTTAACAAATTCAGGTATAATTGATCACATTTTATCCATTTCTAGTAATTTACAATATTATGAAGAATCATAGTTAGATTTAGGTGCCTCCCACCATGTGCTCATATAGGAATTGGTTCTTTTCTTACCAATCTATTGATGATGGTGTAATGTTTATGGGAAATGGTATTCCATGTAAAGCTGTTGTTGGGGTTGGAAGTATTAGAATCATGATGTTTGATGGTATTGTTGGGGAATTACTTGGATGTTAGATATCTACTTGAGCTTAAATCAAATTTGATTTTATTAGTGATGTTGAGTTCTTGTGGATATAAGTATACAAGTCAAGATGGAGTTCTCCGCGATTAATGAAGGGTAATTTAGTAGTGATGAAGGCAAATAAGGTTGATAACCTTTATAAGATGGAAGGCAGTGCCGAAGTAGCATTTGAATTGGAAAATGTATCTTCTTGTTTACGACCGAAGCATCAAGGTCATAAGAGCAAAAAGAGAAAGAATTGGGGTACTAGTGAAGGTAAATCAATTCAGTTTAAATCATTTTTACAATTCCTGCTTGTTTTATATCTTTGCAAAGTATGATGGTGGTATAAAGGGAGTCTCTTTGTGTGTGAGATCCTACTTCTCCCAAGGTCATCATTGACAAAGATAGAGTATGTATGGAACAACAAAAGGGTTGATTCAAGATCGCAACGGTAAATTGTTTGCATGCTAGGTAATTGATTGTATTGCCTATTGGTACCAGACAAATATACAAGATGTTGAATCCTTTATAGTGAGTCATAATTTTTTAAAGGGTAGGAATGAATATACAATTTATAGTACATTCCACGGTCTTGATGTTCTTTGTTGATAATGGAGGCTCGATGAAAGTTGAAGCATGGATAAAATCAATAATAAAATGGCTTTCAGTGGACGGGACAATTCAGATGAGGGATCGAGGAGCAACAAAACAAAATATTGGGCATAGAAGTACAAAGAGATGGTAATGGTAACTTGTGGTTGGGTTCAATATGAACATTGTAAAACCGGTTTTATCCCTCTTGCTTTCATTATAAGTTTTCTTCTTCAAGCATAGAGGCTTGTCTATAAAGAACAAAAGGTTATGTCTTGTGTAAGATCAATAGGATGTATGTTATATGCGATAAAATGGTTAAGACCAAATGTTTCAAATGCTAATGATGTTGTCGAGAGAAATTTAATGATTCGGGTGTTGGAGTGAAATGGGTGCTTCAGTGTTTTAGAAACACAAATGTCACCTATAATGGTTACACTAAAATGGTCTCTGATAAGCTGAATATTTTACAGGTGTTTTGGACAACATGAGAGTTATCACTAAATGTGTCTTACAACACAATTGTGGAAGAGAGATGTTGGAGGTGGGTGACCCCTTAGGAAATCCAAACTAGTGCAAGTCTGAAGGCAAAATCATGAAACCAATTTATTAGAGAAGTTGCGATTAGTTACAATGGTGTGTGGATTCTCTTGGCTTGCACAAAAGGTGATGAACAAAGGAAGGAGAAAGGTGCTCAGGTTAATTGTTGTCAAGTGGAGATTGTTGGAGTTGGTGACCAATGAATTCCTCCAAGGATGGAGTTGGATCCTATTATTTTGTGTTAGTTTACAACCAAATAGAACAAGTTAAAATATGGATAGAGGTTCATTTAATATTTAGTTTCTTGTGTGAATGTATAGATTCATGTAGGCAGTGGGAAAAGCATTTGTGAGAATTTGTGAGTGTTTATGAGATACTTGCCAAAATCGATGTAATCTCCATATCTGAGATAACAAGACAATGATGTGAATAATGAGACAAATTAATACATGCTTGGTGGGCGTAGCTAGCGTTTGGGTGAACCACATGAAATCCATGTGTCTATTATGCATTGTGTGATTGTTAATTATTACATGTGAATTGTGTGTTTCCGCGTGACAATTCTAACACTCCCGACTTACAAATCTTTGTAAATTCTACATATTTAATACACACAATTCTAAATTGAGAGGGGCCATTTCCTGAGTGCCCATATGCACTCTTAATTTATAGAAATGTTGATGCAGGTTCACTATCGGTTAGGAGATTGCAACGTTTCTTGTCTCATGTTGACTACTACCCAAGGTTTTGGAAGACTCTCTTCGTGCAAACAATGTAGCATAGAGTTTTACTCTAAGTGACTATGAAGATTTTGTATATGTTACCTTCTCCTCATTTCAAAGAATAGAAGATTTCCTTGTCAATGAGAACGACTATTGAGAGGGAGCTATGAAGATATTCCTCCATATTATGGATCACACAAATTTAAAAACAATGGTAAATCAATTTATCCTTCTATTGTCGATAAAGTG
This sequence comes from Picea sitchensis, assembly GCA_010110895.2. NCBI lineage: Eukaryota > Viridiplantae > Streptophyta > Pinopsida > Pinales > Pinaceae > Picea > Picea sitchensis. The sequence goes on from SNQJ01S0011067.1 coordinate 24,581, forward strand.
ATGACCATGTTAAATGATTAAATAGGGATTAATTTCATACAAAAATTAACCTTTTCTTTAATGTAAATTAGTTGATATACATGGACCCTGAGGAGGGGAAGTTGCAACCTTGGACACACTATACATTCTGGGAAAGAGGCTAAGGAAAACATCATACAAATACAATGAAGACACTTACATGATACATTTGGGATTGAATGAAAAATTCCATTTCATTTTCAGTTTAATTTTCTATTGTAGTGATCTTATGTGAAATCGAAAAAGCGTCTTAGCGAGAAATGACCAAAAAATTAATAAAGTTACACGGTAATTTCTAGTTGATGTCAATTCTATGTAATTGTTTCAAATAATTTTTTTCCTCCATTTTTTGTGCCAATTTACTATTTTTCTCCATTTTTTTGTGCCCATTTACTATTTTCTCCGGTAATGGGACCTCCACTTTCTCTATGCAAGAGCCAATTATATGTGCTAATGTGGTCTGTAATTATTTCACCAGTTCCGTCAAATTCCATGAGGTGCAATCCATACTCATGCATATTTTGTATAATCTGATCCCATCCACTAACTTCTCCCAATCCACTGGAGTATATTTCCCATTATCGGTCTTCCTAGCTTTCTTAGCTTCATTTTCACTTTCTTTTGCAATCTCTTTGATCACTGCATCTGCCTCTTCCATTGTTGTAGCTAGAGCTAGAGAACTTTTGACATTCTGTGCACTTTGTTTCAATGACTTGAATTGTCTTTATGTTGCTTTACTAAGAAATCTATTGATTTCAAGAGGTGACTCATCAACCAAATTCATAAGCTATCATGCCTCCTTGTATACCTCAAGATTGTCTCTTACACATGAACAATCATCTCTCTTACATGAATCTCCCAGTGAATCTCCCCTGAGATGAGAGGTCATATTGATCAGTGAGACCGTTGTTAACTTCCATGACCATTTTTTTGGAGTATATGAACTACCCTTCCATTTCTAACATGGATTATCCATCACGTTTCCATAATAATTTCAAGCATGTTTCATCATGTGTAGTTCCAAGATGCAAACATGATTTATCCATGCCTATTGTCATCCTTCTATGTTCCATAAAATAAATGAAGGCCTTGCACTTTTTTCCATATGATTTATCCACACCTATTGTCGTCCTTCTATGTTCTAGAAAATAAATCAAGGCCTTGAACTTTTTTCCATCCTCATTTCCCTTTTTCATGATTCCCTTAGCTTGCTTGATGTACCTTTTTCCATCCTCATTAACCTTTTTCATGATTCCCTTATCTTGCTTGATGGACTTCTCATTCTTTAAAAATACACCCTAAGGCGTCTTTGAAAAAACATGCACGTTTCTCAATATAACATCACAATATTTAAACTATGTATCCACATTTTCCAAGTGCTCTGATAATATCATCATGGCTATCCATTCCAAGTTCTCTCATAATATCATCATGGCTATCCATTCCAAGTTCTCTGATAATATCATCATGGTTATATTGTGGAGAATCTTATTAGTGAACTGAAGATATGAGAGTAACCAATATCCTTCACTGAAGAATACTAATCAATCCTCCATGAAGATCCATATGAAATAATTTCCTTTTCCAATTGTATTGTTTTTTTGTCCGTATTGAAATTATTGGTGGCTATGTTGTTATCTTTGCTTCGGCTACCTATTCTCTTACTGGAGAAAAACTTGCTACCAAATTCCCATGAAACCCTAGTGTTGTAATGTAGCAGAAGAGGATGGAAATGGTGCATGCCACCTCAAAAAAAAATATTTGTTGTCCTTGTTCTTAAATTGTTGTCATGATTGAAAGATGACAAGCTCACACAAATAGTTTAATCTCGACCCTTTCTATATTCTTGGATACTGGATGTTCCCTATCCTTCCTTCCTTCCCTCGCCTTCACTTGATGCCCGGAATACCTATGTGTGTCAGTCACAAGTCATCGGACGAAAATGGAAAGAATAAATTGATCAAGAAATGCTATTGAGTCGGAGCCTTAACAAGAGCATATTCAGGCTAGATCGATCCTAGTCAGAGCATCATTTATACTCCCTACACTCATACTTATACTCCCTACACTCATACGTGTCATGACCACCTATTTTACCATACACTCATACGTCTCATGACCATCTATTTTACCAAATACATCCTTTGAGTTACATAAAATCCACGCGTCAATAAATTTCATTTCATATGAACAAGTATATGATTTCAGCTCATATGAACACGTATATGAACACTTTTGTAGGCAAGTGACTTAGACACACAGATAAACATGTTTGGAGGCACATATTTAGCAAATTCAATACTTGGCTTTGTGTTCGATGCTTCAATTTATTTTCCACTTTATTTAAGAGACACATCCTTTGAATATTTAATTCATTAAACACCAAAAATTACATTTGAAAATTTTAACAAACTTAATACAGAAATTGAATTTTTCAACAAACTTAATATACAAAGAAATTTATTATCTATGATACATCATTATTATGAGTGATAGTTTTCACCTTAAAAACTATGAAGATGTAACAATTAATTAAAATTTATATTAAACTGCCAATATAATCAACATTTTTTAATATTTTTGGCTTATAAATAGTTAATTGCTATGAAAGAGTATCAACATATATTTTTTAATGTTTGAGGGTTATTGTAGGGTCAAAAAGAATTTAATTCCTTGGTAATCATGTCTCTGATCACTATTCTTGCAATGCATACGGTCGATGCAACAACATCAAAACCACATCAAGATGATAGCTTTAAATATATCACTATATGATATATATTTCATGTTTTCACATTTACATTTATGTGTTGGCCATTTAATTTCTTATATGTTTTATTAAAATTGATTAGTTGGTTTATATATTATAACTATAATATGGTGTCATATGGTGCCTTTGTGCAGGAAGAAAGCAAACATTTCTTTGGAGTTTCACGAAAAGAGACCCTGGTGGAAACAAAGCAAAGTAATTTAAAGGTATATAACTCGCCATGTTCATTATCATACTATCTACATCAACTTAATTCATGATTAGTTCTATGTATCTCTGTGAAGTAGAATGTCTCTATCATAAGTTGAATTGTATTGCACTAAGAGTACATTATCTATCTGCATGAACGAAATGCCTGATTATTTCTATGGATCTTTGTGAAGTAGCATATCTCTATCATAAACTGAATTTTGTTTCACCCAGAGTACATTATCTAGTGAAAGAACATGATAAATGAGATTATCTCAACATTATGGTGAGTAAGAGAAATGTGTGTTTTGTGTAATTTTAATACACAAACCCGCCTTGCATGTAAGTGATAAATAATATGTTTTTGTGTAGGATAAGGTGGAGCAACTTATTGGAAGTAGGCATAATTTTTTGTATGGTCCATCATGTCTACCATGTGAATATCGATTATCTTTACTGATTGAATTGATTTTACATTTTACATTACTACCCCATGATTTCCAACACATTTTATCCAAAGTTTTTGCAACCTTCAATTTTTTTTAGCAGAGATTATCCAAAGTTTTATATTTGAGTTATTATTTGGCATTATATTGAGGTTGTTTTGACTAGTGTCATTGGGATTCTATTTCCTCCTTTCCTCTTTGTTGGTTTCTTGTCTTCCAAGAAGCTCCTCTTGGTTGGTTTCTTGTCTTCCAAGCAACATGCCTCCTCTTTTCTCTTCCTTGGTTGCTTGGATTCCAAGCAGCGTTAGTTTTGGTTGGGGATTCCAACCAACTTGATCCAATGCAAACCAACTTTCAAGCTTCTTGCAACCAATACTTAGGCTTCCAAGATTCCAACCAATGTTTATTGCTTGTCATCCCTACAAAACCAGCTCGTCTTGTGAGACTCCAACAATTTAACATTATAGATTGTTTCATCTTTAGAGTGTTTTAAAATTTTTATGACATGAAAGCTATAAATTATCAAGGTAGGGATAAAGTTAACCCAATACTTGGATACATAGATATATGAATGATAAATTACAAAGAATTGAGTGCAATCAGCAGTAGTCTCGTGATGCATTAGTGGCTATGAAAACCTTGAAAAACATCAATCCGTTAACTTGGACGGATTATTCAAAGTACTTACAATGAATTTGAATATGGTGTAGGAATATGAAGTAATAAATTGAATTAAACCTTCCAGGGAATATACAACCTTTATTCACTTAGACTTTTTTTTTTTTTTTTATACTGGAACACAGCTTTCGCGGTTCGATACTTGTGTGACAGCAAGTTGATCGAGGTACAATCTGATCGAAAGAATGGAGCATGAGTAAATGAATTCATTTTGCAAATTTCCTTCCATTTACACAACACCCTTAATCCGGAATACACACCCAGGTCTTGAGCTGTTATAGACATTATGAATAACTAGGTAAAATTTTATTTTCTAAAGTATATGTTTTTGTTCTTGTAGATTATTTGAGTGTCTTAATGATGAAATTCCGTTCCAAAATTTATACTTGTAGAGAACCCATTTTATTGTCACAGTGTATTTTTTTGGAAAGTTTTAATATTAATTTTATATTTTTAAAAATTATCAAAAGTCAACATATGCATGAAATTACCATGTCTTTTGTTAGTCACGGGCTAAAGGGGTCTTAAAATGATCAAAACAATTTTTTTTTTAAGATAGTAGGTGCTCGATTTTCATATTGTGTGACATAACTCATTTGAGTAATGGTTAAGCCAAGAAAAAGTTATAGTAGAAATAAAAATAGTAAATGCTTGATAATAACTTTTTAAAAACAATTATATTTGAAATTTGTATAGTAGAGCTCAATCTATGTCTGTAGTTTCATCAAGAACTAAATTATTTAACCTATAGAAAATAATGTTAGAGACTGATATATAGAGGAGCATTCACAAAAATGGAGGTTTTTATGAATTTGTGAAATGGGAACCACAAGGCTTTTCATCCTAAACCTAAGTTTGAGCCAACCAAGTCATCTTTACCTTGTTAATATTGCCTAAGGGTGAATTCAAATAAATTGTGCACTGCTCACAGGAGCATTCCATACACACATGCTAAAGAATTTTACATGTGTGCTCCTCCTTTTTCTATCTCTCTCTCGCACTCTCCACTCTCTCTCTCCCCTCCATCCTCTCTCTCTCCCATTTTTTTTTTTTTTTTTTTTTTTTTTTTTCTCTCTCTCTATCTCCTACATCAACCCCTCTCTCCTAAATTTACCTCTCTCTCTACCCCCTCTTTATTTTCTTCTCTCTCCCTCTCACACTTTCTATTTCCTTACTATATCTTTCTCGCTATCCCTCCCACACACACTTTCTACTTCCTATATGTCTTCCTCTCTCTCACCCCACACTCTAACACACTCACTCTCTACCTCCCCTCTTTTTTCTTCCTCTCTCTCCCTCCACACTCTCACACAAAAAATTATTTCCCCCTACATGTATTCCTTTGTCTCCCTCCCACACTCTCAAAGACATTTCTATCCCCTCTCTATGTCTTCCTCTCTCTCCCTCCCACTGGTTTAACACACTCACTCTCTACCTCCATCCTTTTTTTTCTACCTCTCTGTCTCCCTCTCTGTTTACCTCTCTTCCTTCCACATTCTCACACACACACTTTCTACCCCCCCATTAGAAGTTGTTATGTCTCTCTATCCCCCCTTCTTTATCTCCCCCCTTCCTCTCCAGTCAGGTCCTCCTCTCTCTCCACCCCTCCTTCCTCCTCCTTCCTCTCCCCCTCCCTCTCACTATCTCTCTACTCCAAGAATTAGTCTCCTCTCTCTCCACCCCATCATTTTTCATTTTCCCCACTCTCTTTCTTGATCTTCCCTACCCTCTCACACTCCACACATTCTCTCTCTGCCTCCTCCCTCTATCTCCCCCTTCATCCCATTATCTCTCCTCTCTTTTCCTTCCCTCCCACATCTCTCCCCTCCATCCCTCCTATCATCTCTCCTATATTTATCTAGGTACATATACCACCACTTTCTCTCTGTCGTTGTTGTTGGTCTCATTTATCACTATCCCCCTCCCCTCTCTCCTATACTCTCCTGCATTTATCTCATTATATCTCTATTCTCCCTTCCCTCTATCTATCCCCTTCCCTCACACTCGGGTCTCTCTCTCTCTCTCTCCCTTGTTGTTGGTCTTACTCTCTGCCCTCTGTTCGCTCCCTCTCTCTCCCTCCACTGCCTCATCCTCTTCCCAAGAGTTCTACCTACCTCTCTCCTTGTCCATCTAAAGGCATGTCTCTAAAAATCTAAGGGATACATGTGGAATGGAACATCCCCAGCCTCCTTTGGGTGAGTGTTACATTTTAGTAATTCTTCCAATGTAATATTACTTACACGAGTAGCTATATGAACATGAACACATAAACTAGACCTAGACCATCACCTAGACTCCCTCTATATACCCCCTCTTTTTCATGCTTTCTCGACACTCTCACTCCTAAATGTCTCTCCCCCATGACCTAGACAGCAGTAGAGCTAGATATAGAGTTAGGCGTTGAACTAGAGATTAACATGATAGGTTATGATAGGCCCCAATACTCTTACTCTCTAACCCAATACTCTCACTTTCTTACACTCTAACTCCCCTCTTTTTATACATCTCTTCCTCCCACATTCTCCACACACACACTTTATATCCCCATTCAGCTATTTATATCTCTACCCCACAACCTCTATCTTCCCCCTCCTCTCACAATGGTCCTCACACTCTCTATCCACACCCTCCTTGGATCCTCCCTCTCTCTCTCCCCCATGCTCTCATTATCTCTCTGCTCATAATCGGTCTCAATCTCTCTCCACCCCATCCATTTGTGTCCTCACTCTCTTTCTTTTCCCTCCTCTCACACTCACATTCCCTCTCTACCCCCTCCTCCCTCTGCTACCCCTTGGGTCCCACTATCTCTCCTTTCTTTCTCTGCCACATCTACCCTCTTTCTCTCTCTTCTCTGCCCTACCCCCCGTTTCTCTCTTTATGTCTATCTGCCTCTGCTTCCCACCTATCTCCCCTTCCTCTCACAGATAAGTCTCTCTCTATGCACCCCCCTCCTCCTCCCTCTCTCTTCAGAGTCCTCACTATCTCTCTGCTCCTCTCTCTCATACATCTCGCCTCCCCACTTTCTCTCCCACCCCTTCCTCTACTCTCTCTCTACCCACTCTAAATGTCTCTCTCTTGCTCCCTCTCCAACACTCAAACAATCCTTGTCCACCCCCTATCACACACACACACAAAAATACACACACACACACATTCTATCTCTACCCCCTCCTCCCTATGTCCCTATCCCATCCCTCTCAGTATCTCTCTCTTTCTCTCCACCATCTACCACCACTTTCTCTCTCATTTTTATTCTCTCACTCTCACTGTGTCCCCCTCCCTCTCTCTCCTCTAATCTCTCCCCATTTCTATCTTTATATATCTCTTCCTCCCCTTTCCCTCTATCTCCCCCTTTCCTCTCGCAATAATTCTCCTCTCCCTCTCCCCACATTTCTTCCTCCCTCTCTCTCTCCTCCTCCATCATTATCTCTCCTCTCTCGCTCTCCCATACATCCACCCCTCCCCTCTATGTCTCATCCCTTCCTCAATCTCTCTCTCTACCCACTATCTTTGTTTCTCTCCCTCAAACACACTCCAAACACTCCTTGTCCAAACCCCCCTCCGCTGTTATCTTCCCCCCTCTCCACACTCCCACATGTTCTCCCTTTATCCTCGCCCACTCCCTCTATAAACCCCCTCCATCCCATTATCTCTCTATATTTATCTGTTAGATCTACCACCTCTTTCTCTCTCTCATTTTTTAGTCTCCACTCTCATATATCCCCTCCTCTTTTCCTATACTCTCCACCCATTTTCTCTCTCTATCATCCCTTCCCTCTAGCCCCCTTCCTCTCACAATTGGTCTCCTCCTCTCCACCTTCCCCTCCCATCCCTCTCCCCCGCCCTCCCTCTCACTATCTCACTCTCTCTCTCTGTACATCTACCCCTCCCAGCTCTCTCCCCTTCCTCTAACTATCTGCCCCCCTAGACATATACCTAGACCATGAATTAGACCACGACCACAACCTATACCACAAGCTAAACCATGACATAGATCTAGATATAAATTTAGATGATTACCCAGATCTTTATGTAGACCATGACCTAGGCCATGTGACATAGAGGCTAGATATTTAGATGTTGAGCTAGATGTTAATGATGCCCAAAATAATGAAACCTAGCATGACTTGTTGTTGTTCCCTCTATTACTCATATCTTTAACCTACACCATGATGTGGTGAATTCACTCACATAAATAATATTAAATATATATGTTCATGAAATCCGTCTCATACCTACTCTTCAACCTCAAGTGAATTCCATATCAACAAAATAAAGCGCAAAGAAAAATTGTAAATGGAAATGAATGCAAATGATGTTCTCTTTGTGGCGCATTTCTGATCTCCACCCCTACCCCCCCTAGACATAGACCTAGACCATGAATTAGACCACGACCACAACCTATACCACAAGCTAAACCATGACATAGATCTAGATATAGATTTAGATGATGACCCAGAGCTTGACATAGACCATGACCTAGGCCATGACATAGAGCTAGATATATATTTAGACGTTGAGCTAGATGTTAACGATGCCCAAAATAATGAAACCTAGCATGACTTGTTGTTGTTCCTCTATTACTCATTATCTTTAACCTACACCATGATATTGAGTAATTCACTCACATAAATAATATTAAATATATATGTTCATGAAATCAAATCTCATACCTACTCTTCCAACCTCAAGTGAATTCATATCAACAAAGAAATAAAACTGCAAAAGAAAAATTGTAAATGAAATGAATGCAAATGATGTTCTCTTTGTAGTGAATTTTCAGATCTCTGCCCCTTCCCAAAAAATATAGAATATAGCCCTAATCATAATCTGATATTATATGATACTCCAAAGGGTGCACTTAAATATCATGTATTTCTGCCTCTAACAGTCATTTCAACTCAGGCGTACTACATTCTCATGATGTCTAGGCCTCCAAAGGATTAATTGCAATCTCTCTATCTCTCTTCCTCCAACTAGTCCTTTCAATTTGGGTGCACTGCAATATCATAATCTATAATCCTCCAAATGGTCATAATGTCCATTTTAGTAGGTTCCATTCCTCCAAATATCTTGTCACCAGACCCAGAGCTTGACGTAGACCATGACCTAGACCACCACATAAAGGTAGATCTAGATTTAGATGTTGACCTTGTTAGAATATAATGGATGTGCTCATTTTACCATTGACAATATTACTATTGTCACCCAACCATAGGCCAAATCCACCCTATGAGCACCTTAACCTTGACAGAGAATCATTCCAGAAGAAAACCCTAGGCTAGATAGCCAAACAAAGGGTAGCGCACCTTTCCCCAAGGATAGCGCACAAACAAGAGATGATCAGATAGTCCAAACCCTAACAAAGAGTTAGTCCAATCCAAACGTGATCTTCTATTTGCAATAGATGCAATAGCAGCTCTCCTCCAAACCTGCACACAAAACTCGGCACTACAGTGCACACAAGTGCTACTCTACAATTCTGAGACTTCCTGCCAGAATGAAGACTGACCTCCTATATTTATCGTAATTATGGCTAACTTCCTAGGTCGATTTCTCATTTTGGGTATCTGTATATTCATTATATATTATTTCTTCTCGCTTACTTCTTCTCTTGGAGGTTAATAAACTAATATAAGTTATCTTCTTAAGTTGAGAAGTCTTCTAGGGTTATTAGCCAACTCATTAGGGTTTCTTCTTTCTTCCCAGAATATCCTATTCTTGTCAGGTTTTCACATGGAGGTAAATAACTCCCATAGATGCCATAATATCAACACTCCCTCCTAGATAGGGAGGCATTACAGGTAATGGTCTTGAGAAAAAAAATACCATTCACCTAGTAGCATCAATATAGTTGTATAGACTATCTCATGACTAGGTCATGAGCATTATCAGTGTCATCAGCTGCATCATCTCTCAAAAACATACTCTATCTGAGTAATCCAACATGATACTCACTCCACAAAGTGATACAAGAGCCATTCCTCTAATCTATAAGAGTAAATGTTCTAAACCATTCCCTGTCTCATAAATCTCTACTCATCATTCATTTGGCTGATAACTATTTTCAGCACTACTGATAGTCTTCAAGGCAATCGAAACAATATCATTCCATAGAACAAAATTATGTCTATCCACAGTAGTACACAACTACAATCCAGTGGTACACTACCACACCAAGTACCACATAGATTCTTTATCAAACAGTGGAAAACATCCACCACGGTAGTATACATCTACTGTTTAGAGACATACCGTCTTCATACCAATCATCTGATATCAACCTACACAGAAACAATGTTATGATATAAACTGAATCAGCTGGGCCATTCTTCCACTCACATCTATGAGATATTGGAAGAGCATATTCCCTCATAAGGTAAAACATCAATGATGAGCTATCTGGATTATTCTTCTCAATCAAGGAAGAATAATTGTCATGGTTTCTGAGCCTGGACCATTCCCCACCTTGGGCCATTCTGCCGACACTAAACAAAGTGTATCCTGGAGAGAATGAGTCTGCCCTAAGGAATGTATGTCCCTGATTCCTGAACCTGGACCATTCCCCACCCTAGGACATTCCTCTGGCACTAAACAAAGTGCTACCTGGAGAGAATGAATCTTCCCTAAGGAATGACTGTCCAGACCATTTCTCATGTTAACCACAAGAGGAAATGTTTGTCCTGCACCAACCTCCAAAACAGATCATTCATCATGTTAACAAAAATCAGAAATCGTTGTCTGACGAGGCGGGCCTTTCTTCTTGAGTAACCCTCAAGAAGAGAGACTGCCCTAGACCAATCCCCATGTTAACCACAATGGGAAGTTGTTGTCTATGGAACATCATCAATATGGACCATTTTTTCGAACTGTAAAATGTTTTTCTGTCATAAATCTCAATCCATTTTTTGAACTGGAAAGAATCTTCTCATCCTGGACCATTTTTTGAACTGAAAAATGATTGTCCATAAATCAATAATAAATCAGTGCTCCCTCCCAACCTAGGATTCATCTCTTACTTTTTTTTCAATAATGAAGTCGTCTCCATGAGCTCCATCTTGAGTACGCAAACTATTTCATCTTGAACATAAGCTTTATCAAAATGTCTGCTTATCTGCTCATCTGTGGAGATATGTATTTGAGAACCACTTTCTCCTTTCTAGAATTCATCACAGATAATGTAATTCTTGATTTCAAATGTACTTCGGTCTGGAACACTGGTCTTCTCTGAAGGCTTCATGTAGCTGTGATCAATAAAGTATACCATTGTTGGAAAACTGGAACATATCCATGTGGCACTTCTTTTGTCATCACGAGATCTTATCTTTTGAGTAATCATCTTGATATAATATATTTGTTATAGAAAATATTCACCACGCTTATACTGTACACTGGAGGTTCTCCACCAAGTTATCTTCTTCCATCTGCATACAAGGGTCTCTTTTTGGTATGCCTCAAAGTCTTGAGGTTTCTCCTCATATGCTCTTTGTTCAATTTCTCTAGAGAACATTCTTTGTATTCATCTGATGTAGAACTCCAACCCATGGATATTGTGGTTGATATAAAGAGTCATGTAGAGGTATGTCTAGTTTACTGGAACAAGTAATCATCATACTCTTTTCCCTCCATCTCGAAGAACCTCTAGTTATGTATCTTGCAATTCTTGCATATATACACTGTTCTTCATCACAACTTTCAGTTCCTCTACTTGATTGTTTTTAGTCAGTTCATATCAGGCTAGTAATATTGTGATTCTTAATGACTGGTTGTTCTTGCTTCTCTTTCTTTCTTGGAATCTTCATGTTCTTCCTAATGTTTTTCTTTATCTCTTGGGTCCATGGAGTTTCTTATAGATTCCATTCCCTAAAGATTTCATTTATTTCTTTCATCATAGGATCATGGATGTGGATTGACAACCAGGGATAATTTAAGGCTTCTCTTCGAAGAAGTCTTCTTTTGAGTTTGAACTGAACACATATTGTCTTTCATGGTTTCTACCATGGATATATACTTCATCATCTTCAATGGATCATAGGATTAGCTCCCTCCAAATCCTTGCTTCATGTATGAGTGCATATAATCGTCTCCCTCCATCTAACAGAGTTAATGCTTTCGTCTCCATCCTTATTGTCTTCTGCAATATATAATCCGCTCCCTCCATCTAACAGATTCCACGCTTCCATCTGCAAAACATCATAAGTCTTTCTCCAATTTTCTCTTGATTGCTGACTTATTTATGTCTTTGACTCTTCTAAGTCTCTTCATGAATGATTCTAATTTCGGTTTATCTTGTAATAGCTTCCACTTGATTTTTTTTATGTATTTAATCCTTTCATGTGTATTATCTGACTTGTATAATGATAGCAATCCTTATCTTGTTGTTCTTCCATAAGTATAGTTCTTCTTGGAACATATTATATTCTAAGAGATAGATATACAAGATATGTACAAAGACTATGTAAACAAGATATGTACAAAGACTATGTAAACAAGATATGTACAAGAAATAAGAAGAGTATTGTTACCTTCGGAAGAAGAAGTCTCTTTCATCCTGCTTAGTCTTCTTTGTAGGTTCCTTCTCTTCAACAATTGATGCTTTGTGTTTCTCCTTCCTTTTATTTAGCTCGGGACAATGATTCTTGTAGTGACCATACTTTCGACAGTTGAAGCATTGTATTTCTGAAATATATTTAGCTCGATTTGTCTTCCTCTTTGAACCAAACTTCCTTTTGTTCCTGAAATTCTTGAATCTTGTTGTGAAGGCTTGATCATTGTACTTCTTTTGGGGTTTCTCTTTTGCATTGATCCTGGATTCTTCTTGATCACATCAAGTCCAAAGTTCTTCAAATGTCGGATACTCCCTCCTTGTGTTCATGCTTGTGGAAAATGCATCTCATGTCTTGGGAAGACCATTGAGTACTATGTTTACCAATTCCTTCTCTGAAATGGTTTCTTCAATAGCTTGTAGTTGATGTCTTAACTGAGAGATTCTCACAAAGTATGATTTTATACTGTCATCATCATTCATATTCATGTCACGGAGCTCATTATTCAGACTCATTATTTTTCCAATGTTTCTGACTGAGAAGAGGTTTGTTAGGGCATCGTACATATTCTTCGATGATTCAAGATGGGAGACGTAGTGTATCAAGTGGTATTTTATATATTCCACTATGATAGTCATAGAATTGATGTCATCATCTTTGAACTTCTCCATAACTGCAATGTTTTGCGGTTCCTTCTCTTTTCCTTCTTCAAACTCTAGTTTCACGATCTTTCCTTTCACGATATCCAACACTTTATTCTTGGCAAGGATGAGGTCAATCCTTGTCTTCCATGCTATGAATCTAGAAGCTCCATCTAAATTTTTTTCTGACTTCATAGAGTAAGTCATGGCTACTTTGACTTGGTCAACCCTAGAACTGACCAAAAACTCAAACTTTTTGTCTTGGCTTGTTGAGAGTACCGGGAGATGTGCTAGGATACGGTGCATTGATCTATCCAGAAATTAGGTCAATCCCTCCACTTAGGGTGCCTCAACGAGAGGATTAGGTTTTCTGCAACTACACCTGCTAGTAACCCTAGCGACAGTGCTTTGGTGATTGCTCCTACTACAAACCCTAACAGTAGTTATTCAACGAGCTTAATATCCTTATGGCTATGTTTCCTTCCAGTGGTTAGACTGAATGAAGGAGGTGTGGGCCCATAACCTGTTAGAATATAATGGATGTGCTCATTTTACCATTGAAAATATCATTATTGTCACCCAACCATAGGCCAAAGCCACCCTCCGATCACCTTAACCTTGACAGGGAATCACTCTGGAAGAAAACTGTAGGCTAGATAGCCAGACAAAGGCCAACGCATCTTTCCCCAAGGATAGCGCACCAACAAGAGATGATCAGATAGTCAAAACCCTAACCAAGAGATATTCCAAGCCAAACGTGATATTCTAGCTGCAACAAATGCAATGGAAACTCTCCTCCCAACCTGCACACAAAACTGGGCACTGCAGTGCGCACAAGTGCTGCTCTGCAATTCAGTGACTGCCTGGCAGAATGACGACTAGCCTCCTATTTTTATAGTAATTTTGTCTAATTCCCTAGGCTGACTTCTCATTCTGGGTATGTGTCTGTTCATTATATATTATTTCTTTTGGCTGACTTCTTCTCTTGGAGGCTAGTAACCTAATACAAGTTATCTTCTTGAGACAACAAGTCTTCTAGGGTTATTAGCCAACTCATTAGAGTTTCTTCTTGCTTCCTGAAATATCCTATTCTCGTCAGGTTTACACATGGAGGTAAATACCTCCTGTAGCTACCATAATATCAACAGACCCAGAGCTTGATGTAAACAATGACATAGACCACCTTAGCTCCATCTAATCTTAGGAATAACTTATACTCAATCTTTAAACCCAACTTAACTCGAAGCCTCGGTGCACTATGCAGATACCTTGTCTACAACCCATGCACTCACAACACCCACATCTTGGTGCTCTAACCATTTCTCTATCCTTGAAAAAAATTTCAATCCTAACCCCTTAGGCCTTATTTGTCCCCATACCCATAAACAATCTTATTCATAAAAAGGTTTGCTGGATACTAAATGTTATATCTACTACATTAAGAGCTCACACGTGCTCCTATGACTTGACTCAGTTGGTCATTTATGCTCAATAGGAACACCCACATGTTCCAAGAATGCACACATGTATTAGTGCACATGTGTTTTGGGAATGCATGCACATTCATGCTGGGCATTTTTGGTGACAAGCACACCCCACGTCATATATATAATGGTTGATAAAAAAAGAGAAAATTTCATACAAAAACATCCTACACATACATGTTTTACATTTTTTAGTGTTCTGGTTAGATTCATAAATACTTTTTTTCTATTGATAGACCATTGCAGGAAAATTTGGAAGACAAATTTGTCACTTGTGCAATTGGAATTGTTGTTTGTATGTAATTGTGTCTTCTTGGAATTGGAAGATTTTTTTTTCCAAGTGCAATTGGAATTGTTGTTTGTATCTTCTTGTGTCTTCTTGGAATTGGAAGACAAATTTGTGGAAGTGAAATTGGAATTGTTGTTTTTAACATATTGTTTCTTCTTGGACTTGGAAGAAAAATTTGTCCAAGTGAAATTGGAACTGTTGTTTGCATCTTCTTGTGTCTTCTTTGAATTGGAAGACAAAATTGTCCAAGTGAAATTGGAATTGGAATTGGAATTATTAGATGCATCTTCTTTTGTAATACAAAAATAAATTTCTCCACTTGGTTGTGCCTTATTACAAAATACAAAGACAAATTTGTGGTGGGTGTTTGGAAGACAATTATTATCTTTAAACATAGTGAACCACTGGATTCGAGAAAGAAATTACTCCATAATAAATAAATCGATCAAGAAGGTAGAAGAAGAAATAGAAAAGGAAAACTTATGTATCTCAAAGCATAGACTTTCACATGAGGGAAATCCAATTTATAGCGCAATACATGTCTCTAATGTTTCTCCTCCATCACTAGAAGAAAAGCGCAAGAGTTCGTTAGAGATAAATCCAAACAATATCTCATCAAGATTTTTTTTTTTGGATGAACAGATGATGGAGGATTTGCTTGGAGCTGATTATACAATGGAAGAAATTAGATAAGCAATTGGGGTACAACATTATGGTGAAGAAGGCCCTCTGGTGCAATCTATTGTTGTACAGTCAAATGTGCACTCTCCACCAACTTTTGATACATCAATAGTTGAAGGGAAAAGAATTGCAACATTTTAAACTCCACAACATGGAGGTCAAGAGTCCCAGAATAGGGGTTCATCGTTCCTACCTAGATTTAGCATTGCGTGGTGGAGAAATCATAAACACATTCAGGTCAATGAAAGTGGTATAATATAACTCAAAGTTAAGTTACCTAAAATTACTATTCGTTATCACTCTTATACAATGATTCAAGAATATTTAGAACCAAAATTTAATGCTGCTAAATGTCATTTATTTTTGTCTTTGTTAAAATATAGAACTTTGATTGTTGTTAAGAGGATTTTAGGAATTAAAACAATCAAAAGTGTAGAAACAAGTCATCATATAGTAAGAAACCTTGTAGATTATTTTCAAACAATTGGTAATAAGTCTCATTCTAAAGACCACAATGTATCCCAACGTCTTGTCCTGGTCAAATTTTATCAATATTACAAGAAAACCTCTCACCTCTTAAAATGCAATGTCAAAACCATTAGAAATTATTCTCATAGACGAGATAGCCTCGACACAGGTGCCCCACTAGATATTTGGGCCTTCACTGGAAGGCTACCTATTTCTGACATGAAGTTAATTGGAGTGGTTAAGGGACTAGTTCAAGATTCTAGTTATGATAATACAAGGCCCATACCATGTCTTTTCATGCCATGCCTTCACTTGTCATTCCTTGAATTGAATTCAATTTCCATGCCATCAAAGTATTCATACGTAAAAATTCCAATCAAAGGATTCATTAAGCATGTAGTTATACATCTTTTTATCCCATATCTCTTATATAAAAATACTTGCACGAGAATTCCAATGTTTTGGTCAATGAAGCATAGTGCAAATTTTGAAGAGGAGATGAATTTAAAAAAAAAAAATTGTCAGGAATTTGCGGGTAGTGTAGTCATGTTTTCCTTGTCCAAATAGACTTGTGGGAGCTTACAAAACTTTGTTATACCACTTGTTTTGTATTTTATTCCCCTAGACCAAATTTGCCACATCTCCCTGAATGGCTTGAAGAGACAAGTTACAAATCATGATAAAACTAAACCAAGACTTGGATGGGTGAACCATCAGTTGCATTGGATCTCGAGAACTAGGTTTCAACTTGGGATGGGGGGGGGGCTCTGTTGTCATTCTGTCCACTGAAAAAGTAGTTGTTGGAGTATCTCCAACACTAGGGTTTTGGTCAATGAGGAACAATGCAATTTTTGAAGAGGAGACCGATTTTCAAGAACGCCATGTCTGAAATTTTTTGGTAGTGTAATCAGATGGTCCTTGGCAAAATATACTTGTGGGAGCTTAAAAAAATCTGTTATTCTTCTCGATTTTGATTTTATGCTCCCACATAAAATTGGCCACATGTCCCTAAATGAATTAAAGAGGTGAGTTGCAACTCACGATAAAACTCAAACCAAGACTTGAATGGGTAAATAGTAATTTGCATTGGATCTAAAGCAATGGGTTTCAATTAAGGGGGGCCCTTCAATATCATTTTTTCCATTGGAAAATTGCTTGTTAGAGTATCTCCAACACTAGGATTTTAGTCAATCAGGCATAGTGAAATTTTTGAAGAGGAGGTCAATTTTCAATAACATTGTGTCCGCAATTTGTGGCCACATGTCTCTGAATTTCTTGAAGAAGTGAGTTGGCCACATGTCTCTGAATGTCTTGAAGAAGTGAGTTTCAAATTGAGATAAAAATCAAACCAAGACTCGGATGGGAGAAACGTTAGTTGAATTGGATACAAAGCATCAGGTTTCAACTAGAAGGTTTCTCCTCTATAATTTTATCGACCGGAAGACCGTTTGTTGGAGTATCTTCGGCACTAGGGTTTTGGTCAGTGAGGCATAGTGCAATTTTTGAAGAGGAGGTCAATTTTCAAGAACACTATGTCGAGAATTTTTGGGTAGTGTAGTCACATGGTTCTTAGCCAAATAGACTTGTGGGAGCTTATGAAACTCTGTGATGCCACTCATTTTTTATTTTACACCCCCAAATCAAATTGGACACATGTCTGTGAATGCCTTGAAGAGGTGAGTTGAAACTCATGATAAACCTAAAATTGAGACTCATATGGGTGAAATGCTAGTTGCATTGGATTTGGAGCACTGAGCTTCAATTAGGGGGCCCTATGCTATCATTCTTTCCACCAAAAAACCATTTCTGAAGTATGTCTTGTTGATGAATGAAGCTATGTGAGACATTCTCTAGCTTACAAACCTATGATATGTGGATCATTCCAACTATGTGAGTCTTTCTCTCAGCTTACAAACCTGAGAGAAATCCCGTAAGAAGGGTATGTGGTTCCTACCTAAGATAGATCTAGGAATGTAGAGATGACCTCCTTCATTCAAGAGAGTTGAGAATAACTCCAGATGTTTATCCAGTGGGAAATGTGATTTGTTGAGTTAGATGTGTCTATGGTTGAGCACAAGGTGAACGTGTGAAATCCCAAAGTGTTGGGTGCATCATCATGTGAACTGAAATGAAGACAATGTATTAGCCTCCTCTGAGAAAAAATGTTGACAAGAAGACTCCAAATGATTATCGTGTGTGAGGCAATGGGAAAGAACATCAATAGAGTGGACATGCCTATGGATGAGAACAGGTGAACGTGTGAAGATCTATTTTTTCGGTGTAATGTAATGAACCAGAGATATGGCATCCCTATGGATGTGCCCTTATTGGATGAGAACTCATGGGTGTATCATATCATTTTCTATATATATCATTCAAGAGTAAGACATGCTTGTAACCCTAATTGTTATGTAAAGGGTATAGGTCAGCCCCACCTTAATGTGATTAATAATAAATGTAAAAGAGAATTAATATGGCTAATAATAATAATAATAATAATATGACTTAGAGAGGTCAAACGTGTTGAGCCAATAGACACGTTTGTTTATAGGACAAGTCTAATATAAGTAAAGCATGATTCCCCATTGTGATATCATATCTTTCTCGTGAGTTTGGAAATTTCAGCAAGTACACTTCTTTGGAAAAAGTGTGCACCTCTCTTGGGCGTTAGAGTTATAGGGTTTGAAGCACCCTATTGCATGATAGGTTTTATCTTGGTGGTGAATCTCTTTCTCTTTAGGAATATAGCAAAGGATTTGGTTGTCTTTTCTTCCCTTGTTGAGAAGGGTTTCCCAAGATACTTCTTGTCTTCTTGTGCATGGTCTTTCTTCTTCTAATCTTGGTTCCTGCAACATTATTGTTTATTGTTAAGTGAAATGATAAAATGGAATGAAATTCATTCTTAAGCTAAAATATTTAAAAATCAACATGGTATCAGAGCATAGGTCTTGAAAGAACCCATTGCACAAGCATCCACCAAGTCTCATTTCACCTTTTGCAGAATCGTATGACCCTTATAGGGTTTCTAGAAAATTTTGTACGACCTCCTTTTCAGTGGTGATCTAGCCCTTAAATACTTGGAAAGTAGGGCTAATTTTGACATAGAAGAGTAAGACCTCTTCCAGTTCATCTTCATAATCTCTCAAAACGAAATTCTCATAAATTTTTATTTTTGGACCTAGGATTTCTAGGGTGCCGAAAATTCATGCAGAATATTAATTATAGGTTTCTGAAGAAATGCTTTTCTGAATCAAGAAGAAACTCTTTGATACTATCAAATTGATTGTTTTAAGTCATAAGTCCAATATAATCCAAGGTTTCTAATTCATCCTAATCATTAAATTTTCAAAATCCAGTCAGAAAGTATTTGAAGAAACCAATCAAATGAAGAACAAAGGATTAGTAGAAGATAGGCTTGATGGAGAAAGAAACTTCATCCCCTGGAAATCAAAGCTTCTTTTCACTCTTGAAGAATATGACCTCTTGGACATGACAACTAAAACTCTACCAGCCACAACTACAGATATGGAGAAGAAGATGTCAAAGAAAGAAAATTAATCATATACTCAGTAAGAGATCATCTTGACTCATATTGCCAACCTAAAGACAACCTATTATATGTATGAATCTTTAAAAGGAACTTTTGAATGTGAAAACACTCTCAGATATCTTACCTTAAAAATCCAACTTCAAAGTACTAAGATGACGAAGGGTGACATAGTTTCACTCTTATTTATGAAGTTATCAAAGATTACAGAAAACCTAGAGACCATTAGGGAAATCATGATTGATAGAGAACTTGTCTTAACCACTCTCTAGAATCTTCCAAAATCATGGGAGCCTTTCATTCAAAGTATCATTGAAAGAGAATCTCTACCAACCTTTGATAGACTATGGACATATTGCACTCAAGAAGAACTTAGACTTAGAAATAGATGAGTGGAAAATTCTTTAGAATAANAGAATCTTCCAAAATCATGGGAGCCTTTCATTCAAAGTATCATTGAAAGAGAATCTCTACCAACCTTTGATAGACTATGGACATATTGCACTCAAGAAGAACTTAGACTTAGAAATAGATGAGTGGAAAATTCTTTAGAATAAAATCACGCTCTTGCACTTCATACAAAGAAGGGAGGAAAATTCAAAATAAATTTGATGAAAACATTTAAAGGTGAAAAGTATTCATCCAATCTAGGTTATCAAAGAATAGATGTTTCAGAAATTCAGTGCTTCAAATGTGACAAGTATGGACACATTGCAAGAAAATGTCCAACCAGGAAGAAGGCAAGACAATATGCTTCCACTGCTGACATTGATCCAAATCCACCTAAAAAGAGTGAATAGAAGAGAGAGGAGAGATACTTCCTATAAAATACATGACTACAAACTAGGTAAATCAATTGGTCCCTAATTTTATAGTTTATTTCTTTTTTTTTCAAATAAATGAAGGATATTATTCCTAGTACGAGAGATATCAAAGACTCGGAAAATTATCCCTTGTACGAGATTTCAAACCATATTTAATTTGTTCAGTATATAAGAACAAGAAAAAACATTGTCCTTGAAGAGGAGATAACCTTTCAAAGATCCATTGAATCTCAAATGAAGATTGACAATAAGACAAATACCTTCTCCCCCTTCAAGAGTTCAGAGTGAGACATACCTTATTCCAATTGATCCATTTGTTCCAGTTGATACATTCATAGATATTGTAGTAGGGTGTAAAATGCCTACCTAGATTCAATATGCCAAAAGGCTAAGAAACATACAAGCCTCTCAAGGCACATCCCGAGAAAGAAAAATATATTTCTAAGCTATCCTTTAGTCATGAGCCATTTCATTGATGTTGAGCCTCCTTGTCTTAGAGAAGCAATAGGAGAACAAGTATGGAAAGATGTCGTAATAAAATAATACGAGTATATATTAAAATAATGATGTGTAATATATTGTTCAGAGACCACAAGGGAAGTCGATGATGACTTCCAAGTGGATCTATAAGATCAAGCATGTAGCTAATAGATGTGTCGAGAAATACAAAGAAAGATATATAGCTAGAGGTTTCTCACAAACAGAGGGAGTTGTCTATGATGAGACACTCGATCCAATAATCCCGATAAACTTACATTCTTACTAATATCCATGAGTTGGAAACTATATCATACAGATTGATTCTTGATGAGTTTGGGTTTTAGCAAGATTTTCGTTGATCCAAACATATATTATTATAGTGTTGGTGATGAGAGCCTGATTTTGATGACTTATTCAGAAATCCTTGTTGTTGGATACAATTAAGATTTGACTTCTAATTTTGAGATGAAGGATGCGAGTATGATGCACCACTTCTTGGGACAATAAGTATGAGAGAGGACAAATGATATTTTCCTAAGTCAAGGAAAACATACAATGTTAATATTAAAGAAGTTTGGTATGACAAAATCCAAAACCACCGTGATGGATTTTAAGAAAATGAATTATGATGATTCAGACAAGATTGATCCCAACTGATTGGATCATTGATGTATCTGGTTAACACCAGGCCTGATTCATGCTATGCAGTGAATGTGATTAGTCAATGCATGAGTTAGACCAGACAAACTCACTGGATAGTAGTAAATCATGTATTGTAATATATATAAGGAAAAGTTGGATATGTCCCGTGATATGCCTCCAATATGAACTTGAGTTTGCAAGATATGTCGATACATATTGAGCAGAGAGTATAGTGGACCAAAAGAGTACATATGGTTATTGTTTTACCATGAAGTTTCCCATGGTTTCCTAATGTAGCAGGAAAAAAAACTCTGTGGCCTTGACTACCAAAGAGGGAGAGTATATAGCAGTGAGTGTGCAGAGTAATGTGGCTTCACAAGCTTCTGATAGATTTTCTTAACTATGATATGGATCCTATGATGATAACCAAGAGCCGTGTGTAAAGCTCCTTGAGGACCTAGTGTTTACTAAATGGATCAAAACACGATGAGATTAAATATCCTTATATTAGAGATATGATGCAGAGAAAAATCATACACATGCAATACCTTCCTACACATGAGAAGATTATAGAAATTTGCACTAGACAAACTTGGTGAAAAATTCCTTTCTAGTTGAGAGGGATCATTGACGACTTCAATCGAAAAAAAAAATTCAGAGAATATTCGTGTGAGACTTGGCATGATGAAGAAAGCCTCCCTAACTGAGAGGGAGTGTTGATGAATGAAACTATGTGAGACATTCTCCATCTTACAAACCTGTGAGATGTGGATCATTGAAAATATGTGAGTCTTTCTTTCATCTTACAAACATGAGAGCAATCCCCTAAGAAGGGTACGTGGTTCCTCTCTGAGACGGCGCTAGAAACCTAGAGACGCCCTCCTCCATTGAAGAGATTTGAGAAGAACTCCAGATGATTATCCAGTGGGAAAGGTGATTTGTTGAGTTAGACCTACCTATGGTTTAGCACAAGGTGAATGTGTGAAATCCCAAAGTGTTGGGTGCATATTCATGTGAACATAAATGAATATGATGTATTAGCCTCCTCTAAGAAGAAGAGTTGACGAGAAGACTCCATATGATTATCCTATGTGAGGAAGTGGGAAAGAAGATCTGTAAAGTGGATGTGCCTATGGATGAGCATAGGTGAACGTGTGAATATCTAGTTCTTCTGTGTAATGCAGTGAACCATAGATATGAAATCCCTATAGATGTGCCCCTAGTGTATGAGAACTAGTGGGTGTATCAGATCCTTTTCTATATATATTTTTCAAGATTTAGAGCTTCCTCTAACCGTAATTGTTATGTAAATGGTACAGTTCAGCCCCACCTTAATGTGATTAATAATAAATGTAAAAGAGAATTAATCTGGTTCATATTAATAATAATAATAATAATAATAATAATAATAATAATATGACTGAGAGAGGTCATCCCTGTTGATCCAATTGACACTTATTTTGATAATACAAGTGTAATGTAAGTAAAGGATGATTCCCCATTGTGGTATCATATCTTTCTCGTGAGTTTATAAATTTCAGCACATACACTTCTTTGGGAAAAGTGCGCACCTCTCTTGGGTGATAGAGTTCTATGGTTTGAAGCACCATCTTGTGTGCTAGGGTTTATATTGGTCTTGAAGGTATTTCTCTTGAAGAATATAGAAAAGGATTTCGCTGGTCTTTCTTCCCTTGTTGAGAAGGGTTTCCCAGGATACTTCTTGTCTTCTTGTGGATGGTGTTTCTTCTTCTGATTTTGGTTACTGCAACATTATTGTTTATGGTTAAATGAAATGCTAAAATTGAATGAAATTCATTCTTAACTTGACATATTGAAAAACCAACATCTCTAACACTAGGACTTTTCTTATTACTTATTACATATGTTTAGGCAAGGCATGACATGACAAGGCATGTGGAGGAAAGGCATGGCAAGTGAAGGCAAGACATGGCAAGGCAACTAAAGGAAAGGCAAGGCATGGAAAGTGAAGGAAAGGAAAGGCAAGGCAAGGCAAGGAAAGTTAAGGCAAGGCAAGGCAAGGAAAGTGAAGGAAAGGCATGGAAAGTGAAGGAAAGACATGGAAAATGAAGTAAAGGCATGGCATGACAAGTGAAGGCAGGGAAAAGTAAGTTAAGAAATGAAATGCAAGGAAGGTGAAGGAAAGGCATGACAAGTGATAAGGAAAGTGAAGGAAATGAAATTCAAGTGAATGGAAAGGAAAGTGAAGGAAACACATGGAATGATATGGAATGGAATGGAAAAGGAAAAAGAAGTGAAGTGAAGGAAAGGAAAGTGAATCCACGACAAGTCACAAGGCAAGTGAAGGAAAGGAATGAATGGAAAGGAAAGTGAAGAAAATGTGTGGCATGCTATGGAATGGAGTGGAAAATGTAAGACAATTGAAGGAAAGGAAAGTAAAGTAAAGGAAAGTAAAGTGAAGGAAAGGAAATGAAAGTGAATGGAACACATGAATATCAAGGCAAGTGAAGGAAAGGCATGGCATGCTATGGAATGATATGGCATGGCATGGAAAAGGTAAGATAGGTGAAGGTAGGTCATGGCATGGAAAGTGAAGGGAAGGCATGGCATGGAAAGTGAAGTCAAGGCAAGGAAAGGAAAGGAAAGGCAAGTCATGGGAAAGCAAGGCATGACATGGGAAAGAAAGGCATGACATGGGTATGTTTTAAGGCAAGGTATATTTTAATAACATTACAAATATTTTAACAAAAGTAAAAATCAAGACAAAATTATTCATTTAAGATACATATATGATCATTCAAGTAGACCATCATGATCACTTGTAATACTTATGGTTTCCATTAACTTCTCGTGATCAGAGTAAAATAATAAGTATCGTACCTTTCATGAGTTCTTGCCTGATATTGTTTGTAGTTGGAGGTTTGTACCAATAACCAAGTTTGTAAAGTGGTATACAACTTGAGCTGGTTTATAATATTAAAATAAATAACCATATTTATTTCTTGTTCTTTCATCATGTCTCAGATATTATCTTTAATAACCATCGACTCTATCATAAATTAAATTCTTTCAAAGTCTATTATTGATCGCATGAGGGTATGATTTCCCTCTAATAATTATTCCAAACTGTTAGCACAAGATTGGTTAAGGTGCCAAGTGTCAAGAAAAGGAATTGAAAACAATCTCAAAGGGTTCAAAGAATAAAAATAACCCACATATGTATGCTACTGAATTGCACGTAGACACATAGGCGGGTGCTACCGAAACTCTGGCAGAGACTGAATTGTGCAGAGTTATTCTGCCAGTTTTAAGTCACTAATTTAAAACTTGCATTGTGAACAATTGAGAATATATTTTTGCAAATGAAAGGAGGGTTTTGTTTATAATTCTCCAAATAACAAAAACCTCTCTCAGTTTTTCAAAATGTGTAATTTTTTGAGAGAAATTAGACATATAAGTGGCTCTACCAACAATTTTACAACAACGCTACCTAATTTCCTGTAGCGGTAACAGTTTTGATATTCACCTTGCTGGGAGGTTGCCACATATCAAGGAGGATTCAAATGGATTCTCAAGGATCAGTTAGATTTCAAGGGACACTTGAACCTAAGATTTAGCTTCAGCAAAGGCTTCATGCAATGAGGTGGAGACATTTTATTAATGACTTCCAACAAATTCCTGAAAATTAGCAGTTTGTTGGATTTTTGTCTCTTTGATTGTTGCCACCTATCTCCAAGGTTTAGAATCCAATGGAGCAGATGGGATTCGACCTCCTAAGGTTATGCGGATGCTATTTTATATTTAAGGAAGGAAATATCTCTTGGAGAGGGGATTCATGAGGCAAGAGAGGCTAGAGAGAGTAGTAGTGGGCCGTTTTCTTGTGTGTGTTCATTTGTAAGCCTATGGGAATTTTATGATTGTAAGCATTACTACTATTGGAGACTCATGAGAGATATGATTTCATATTGTAACCCTTTTTTTTATATTTATTCTTATTTGAATATATTGCAGATTTGAGGATCAAAGGCTGACAATCATTTATGGATCCCTAAGCAACAGCGGATCTGTTGTATTTTTCCCATCAATCATTGTTTATATTCAAAGTATTTGTTGATTCATTAAATTCATAGGATATTTGTTTAGTGAACATTCTACCTTATGTTTTCCTTCTTCATTCTTCCACCTATCAGCATATAATCTTGTTTTTTTTTAGCATCTTTTGTGCCTTCAATGAGTAGGATGTTTTTGACTCCATTGCCCATTGGTGTAGCCTATTGATCTACAGTTTGTTTCCCTCTCCCTTTCTTTCTCCATAATGTTGATCCACCTATTCAAAACAAAAATTATCTTTTACATTTTGATGGGTGTTGAGCTTACACTTTAGCAGTCAAAGTGTGACTTTTAGTGCTAACATTTTTGGCACCATTGTCGGGGACGGATTTGACCAGATTGAAAATATCCATGGGAAGAATGAAATTGCATAGCTCCATCTTTAGATTGTGATTGAAGTTGGACACCTTCAATACTGCACATTCACCATGGTGACTCCATTGTTCAGAATATGTTGGTGACTCCAATGGAATGAGACAAATTAAATGGCCATGAAGGCTATCTTGTCCAGGAGGTTTGTCCCACTCAATTTCTTGGCCATAGATGATTATCCACATCCTATGCCTCTTATTTATGAATGGAAATATCTACTGCCTAGATTTTATGAAGGTAAGTATGACAACCATATTGAGCATGTTGATTAATTTCATTCTTTGATGCAACAACTTAACATCCATCATGAAGATATATTGATGACAATGTTCATGTATTCATTAGATGGGGATGCAAGTAAATGGTATTTATCGTTACCCCCTTCTAGAATTTCATCCTTTAAGGATTTCCACAGAGTATTCAATGAACACTGCAAAAGGTTTTATCCCTTTGAAAGTATTTGTCATAATTGTTGTGAGGGATATGTAGAATGTGCTCAAGATTTGTTAGATTGCTCTGTTGAATATAATGATGAAAATGAATTTATTGATTGTCCAAATGAAATCATAAAGAATACTCTTGTATTCAGAGAGGACAACATTCATAACTTTGTTTTAGATGAAAATCATGTGTATGAACAACTAGAAGCACGAGTTATTGTTGTTCTTGAAAAGGATATTTTTAACAGTTATATTCTTGATGACATTACTGTTTTAGAGGTTGATCATAGGTATGAAGGGAAACCTGTTTTTGATGAATATTCTAGTGATGATGAGTAGCACGCTTATCCTATATTTGATCACTATGAAGACAGGGAGTATGATGCAGAGGTTGGCCTTGTCACTGAAGACATAACCCGAAGATTTTACCAGGAGCAACCCTTAGTTGAGGAACATGAAGAGATTGTTTACACACAGCCATAAGTAAATCAACAATCATCAGTGGATCAACAACCACCTATGTCAATCCTCCTTCCACTTGTACCCACAGTTTACAGTAATAAAATTGAAGTGGAAAATGAAATAGTCTATGAGTCCCATGTATTTTGTCACCATATTTATGACTGTGTAGGGGTTTATATGGAGTTTTATTTCTCAAATGTTTTGGAACCTATAAAATTTATTGTGTCGGCAACAGTTAGAGGAGATATAAGAAATGTTTTCAAACCATTGTCATATTCCTCTTGTATGTTGTCAATCATTGGCATTATAAAGACTCATGTTAGCAAGTTGCTTGAATGGATTTGGTGGAAGTTTTCCTTCACCTAGCCCATTGTAAAATTTAGTTAGTTAAGGTTTTGTACATAAATAACCTCCATCCAGAGTAGTTGTGTTTTCTTTCTATTTGAAAGTAGAGTAATATAAGTTGTCAATATGTTGTATTTAGCACAATGCATTAGAGAATGACTCCACAAGACCAAAGGATAAGGCACTAAAACTACAAGAGTTCTTAGAGCCTCACAAGGAGGACTCTATCCCCCATGGAGCCTGTGTTAGCACAAGATTGGTTAAGGTGCAAAGTGTCAAGAAAAACCATTGAAAACACTCTCACAAGGTTCCAAACATAAAAAGAACCCACAGATTTATGCTATCAAATTTCATGCAGACACACATGTGGGCGCTCCCTTAAGGCGCTACTGAAATTCTGGGAGAGGCTGAATTATGTAGAGTTATTCTGTCAGTTTTGAGTCACTAATTTAAAATTTGGATTGTTAAGAATTGAGAAGGTATTTTTAAAAACTGTAGGAGGTTTTTGTTTATAACATTTCAAATAAAAAAATCCTCTCTCAAGTTTTGAAAATGTGTTATGGTTTGAGAAGTATTAGACATAGAAGTGGCGCTACCAACTATTTTATAGTGGCGCTACCTAATTTCCTGTAACAATCACGGTTTTGATATTCACCTTGTTGGGAGGTTGCCACCTGTCAAAGAGGATTCGAATGGATTATCAAGGATCAGTTAGATGTCAAGGGACACCTGTACCTAATATTTATCTCTAGCAAATGCTTCATGCAATGAGGTGGAAACATTTTATTAATGACTTCCAACAAATTCCTGAAAATTAGTAGTTTGTTGAATTTTTGTCTCTTTGATTGTTGCCACCTATCTCGAAGGTTTTGAATCCAATGGAGGAGATGTGATTCACGATCCTAAGGTTATGAGGATGCTATTTTATATTTAAGGAAGGAAATATCTCTTGGAGAGGGGATTCATGAGCCAAGAGAGGCTAGAGAGAGCAATAACAAACAATTTTCCTCTGTGTGTTCATTTGTAAGAATGTGGGCATTTTATGATTGTAAGCATTACTTCTATTGGAGACTCATGAGAGATGTGATTTCAAATTGTAACCCTTTTGTTTATATTTCTTATTATTTGAATATATTGCATATTTGAGGATCAAAGGATGTCAATGATTTATGGATCCCTAAGAAACAAAGGATCTGTTGTATTTTGCCCATTAATCATTGTTTATATTCAATTATTTTTTGATTCATTAAATTGAGAGGAGCTCTATTTAGTGAAAATTATACCTTATGTTTTCCTTCTTCATTTTTCCACCTATCATCATATAATCTTGTTTTCTGTTGAGCATATTTTGCTCCTTCAATGAGTAGGATGTTTGTGACTCCATTGCCCATTGGTGTAGCCTATTGATCTGCAGTTTGTTTCCCTCTCTCTTTATTTCTCCATCTTGTTGATCCACCTATTCAAAACCAAAATTATATTTTACATTATGATGGGTGTTGAGCTTACACTTTAGCAGTCAAAGTGTGACTTTGAGTGCTAACACAATCAATAATCAATGATCCATTCATTATCTCTTGGGAAACCACTGCGTGTATGTGCCCTGCAAACAATGGAGCACAAAAATGTCTTTTATGTCTTTTAGAGTATAAATAGAGGTTATATCGATTCATTTTGATCACTCATTGAATATAAATACAAGAGAGTAGTGCACACTTATCTATGATGTTATTCTTGGTTCATTTTTTGGTCTCTTTGGTCTTGATTTTGTGAAAGAGCATTATATGACATTATACATGTTGGAGGAATCTATACTAATGAAAGTTTGGAGGGTTTTCTCCCGCTTGAGGGTTTCCCTGAGGATATATATTATTGTTCTGCGGATATCTATCCTTCAGTTGTGTTCATTTTTCATATTAAATAATAATAAACAATATAATATTTTAACTGTTGGAAAAACATAAAAAAAAATCAACACTTTAGATAGGGATTCCATTGCAATGTTCCTTTCCATATAAACATGTTGGAATTACAAATTTGTAAATAAATTTGCAATTAAAAATACTTCATACAAGATTGAATAAAGATTAATGTTATGATACATTTCATTTTTCCACAACCAATTGATGAACACCATTGATTCATCAAACATTTGAAGGTTAGAAATCCCCTTTTCCCCAACAAAAGTGAGCAGGATATTTAAGGCAGTTTTCGATCTTGATGGATTTTTGGTTTCATAACATTGCTATACCCTTCTGAGCAACCCAAAGTATCCAATCCAAAGAAATACCATCCCTTAAGGATCCTTTCCAACAATGAAAAAACCATGGTTTCTTCCCCAAGGGTTTCTTGTAACAAAACAATATCAGGTTGTGAAATATACAACAACCTTTGTAGGGTGAGACACTTGGAGGGGCTCACCAACCCTAGACAATTTAAGGAGAGAAATTTCATTTGGAAACCCCTTTTGGGGGTGACAATTATCTAATTTCCCTAGTGGTGGAGATTTTTCTTCCTTCTGCCACATCAATGTTCGCTCGATATTTTTCTTTGGACAGGAAGGATTTTCTACCCCTCCCTTTGATGTTATTCCCAAAATTTGGGTTTAAAACTAGAATCGAGAGAAGGGAATACAAACAACCAGAAGACAGGACTGATTTGAATCTTATATGGTGGCAGATGATTTCTTCATATGGAAACAAAGAGGAGTCTTGAATATGGGATAGGGGAGGAATCCTGCGAGGGGATGGGGCTTGAGAAAAAGAAATATAGGAAAGGGGGGGTAGGGGAGAAGGTATAAGAGTTTGTCGCTATGAAGGGGAGAGAGGGGAGTTTTTTTAACATGTTCAAGCCAACATGATATTGGGCGAAATAGTATATATAAATTAAAATTATAAAGAAAGGAGAAATAAGGGGCATACCCAAATGAGCATCAACTACTTTTTTAATCTGGTGCTCTAGATTGGATGGAAGCGCTTCCTAAATGTGTCGCTTCCCCTTGGCCTTTAAAAAAACATTGGAAGCGCTTCCCAAATGTGCTGCCTTGGCCTTTAAAAAAATGAAGTGGCATCCCTTGACTCCCATTGAGCCAAATGTTTGACCTTTCTCATGAAGACCTCTCTCTAAGATCGCATTGGGTCTCTTGAATAAAGTTGGGGTGATGCCACACCCAAACCATGGCATAGTGAAGGGGAAGTCTTTAGCCTTGAGCTCTACACAAAAGAGGTTGTACGCTTCATCGGGAGGGAACAATCTGCAACCCTATGACCATGCATGTGGCATATATGGAATTGTAATGGAATTCCCTCATTATCGAGAGGCTTCCTGAATAATAATATGCCACAAGTGAGATCCAACGTGTCTGAGAGGCCCTTCCTAAGATTTAGAGATACTAAAATATGAGCCATTGACATTTTACCTATGCAAGAAAAAGACATATCCGAATTCATGAAAGTACCGAGGGTGTTACCAATTTTCCTGAAGAATTTCTAACTCCATCATTCTAGTGGAAGTCCTGACAACTACATAGAGATCGTAAGTTTGTCAATCCTCTCATTATTTACATCAAATAAGGGAGTCCACCTCTTCAATAGAAGTGGATTCGATTCCGCGCACCATGGGTCTCTCAAAATCCTTCTCACGTCCGCGACTAACTAAAATTTGAACATAAACCACCCTTTTGCAAGGGTATGAATTGATGGTAAATGAATCCGCAAATCCCTCCAGGTTAAAGAGACCCAATCCTTTAGGTGGTCTAGAATGATGTAGAAACCATTTGTGCATCACATTACTTCCTTCTCTACTAGATATGGGACCTCTAGAATCATAGCATCATCCCCAAGGTCCAAAGAGTGCGGCCAAGGGACTAAAGTAACTCTTGAGAAAAACTTATTTTGCTTCAGATACAACAACTCACCTTCAAAGACCCTAGACAGAAGACACCAAAGGTTTATACTTTTGAACTGGGGAGGAAGACAGGAACAAATAGGTGCTTCCAAGCCAACAGAATAAAAGGAGGAATGGAGGGCCAATAAGTCATTCATATCCAAAGAGGAAGGAAAATTGAGCTCTGAGAGAGTGGGGGAGGAACAAAGATGGACTTGACTAGGAAAATGACTTACCAGACTAGGGAGAGAAAGAAAATCCCCAACATTATCCAAATGCATACAAAGAAGAAGTCCTCCCAAAGACTGAAAAGTTTGATTCTCTCTGAACCTTCTAGAAAAATTAGGGACTTATTCTTATATGAAGAGAACATGTTCATAACTCAAAATATCTTAGAGGAATTTTTGAGGGTTTCGAGAAACCCCTCCCTCCCAAGAAAAACTTCAACACTCGAGGTATCATTCACACCACCAATTTCAAACAATTGTGAACCAAAAGAAGAGGCAAAAATTGGGAGCGGCGAAAGGGCCACCCCTGAGCACTCGACAAGAGGTGAAAAAATTTGAGAGACAATGTTAATGGGAAGGGAAATTGGAAGATTCGAAATGTCCAACAGAGCATACTTGTATTCTACGAGTTCATCCATTATACCTAACCAAAAAAATATAGAGAGAAACTTCAGGGAGAAAAAAACATAATTGCTCACCATCTAACACACAAAATACTTTTCGCCACTCTGTTATCATAGGATAGACTACAAATTTGAGAGAGGTGGGTAAACAAAGGGAACCTGAGGCTGCCTGTGGCTAGGGTTTCCGTAGAGGCTCAACATCGCCAAAAAAAAAAAAAATAATCATATGATTGTGTAATACTTATGTATAAAAACAACATATTGTTTCAGAGGGATGTTATTATGAAGTTGGGAATATATTTATTTTGATATTGAACATTTTCATTAAATTTTATCGTAAAGAAGTTTCTTGGTCCATTTCTAGACAAATGTTGCACTCAAGAATAAATCTAGTTATCAAGAACCATTTTACATAAAAATAAATAGAGAAAGAATTGGGGTTTGTTGTTTAGAATTCTCCCATTTGACAACTCAACCCAATACCATGATCAAATACATCTTTCAAAAAATTATAGAGTAGTACCACCTCTTTAAAAATGCAGGGGAGTTTATCCTCATGAGGTTGTTGTTGAGATTTTGAACAATATGAACATCAACAATGTGGAGCATTTTTTAGTTAACATGTATAAAATAAACTCTCAATACTTGAATAGGAATTTGTTTGGTATCAAGCTAGTCAATCTATATAGTTCTCAAGATCTAATAATTTGCAATGTTGTAATGAAGTGGTTGAATTCCAACTGAATGACTTGTATTCATGGTATAGGAAGTAGTGTCG
This sequence comes from Picea sitchensis, assembly GCA_010110895.2. Classification (NCBI taxonomy): domain Eukaryota; kingdom Viridiplantae; phylum Streptophyta; class Pinopsida; order Pinales; family Pinaceae; genus Picea; species Picea sitchensis. The sequence goes on from SNQJ01S0011067.1 coordinate 57,283, forward strand.
TGGATTATGTGGTATCTGATATCCCTATATACAATGAAATAATAATATTTGACCTTTAAAATGACCATGACCTGACTCCAATCATAGACCTTTAATACTAAATCTAAACTCTCTTCACGCACAAAATCCCCATTGAAGAAAAATATGATAATCAAAGGAATCATGGGGCAAATTATTGATGGTAATTTGGTACATTAATTAATAATCCGGGTTTGTAAACTTATGAAATGATAGGCACAATATATGCATAGCTAATATTGAATTGTCTAACACACCATTTTCTAATGAATTATGAAGAAAAACTAACATAATTTATTTCTCATCTAACAATGAATATTCTAAGGTAGAATTGCAAATTGAATATAGATCCTTATATTCAATAGTACTCTTTTGGATTCCCTCTATGAGTTAGATTGAAAACTTGCAATTGAAACTATAAACATAATTGAGAAAATAAATGTGTGCAAACAAGATATCTATCATGAGAAATGGTCGACCAATAAATAATTGGTGATCATCAATTGCATCAATATGTAGTTTTGACAATTCTTTGTTCATAGAATCACCAATTAAACTAGTGAGAAATCAAGCATGAAACTATTGTTCTCACAAGTATTAGTTGATCCACGCAATAAAAATAAAACTGTAGAAATTAAATAAACTCACACAACACAAATAAACTATTGAAAAACATATACCACAGGGAGGGGCCTTGTCTCCCTTAGCATACACTGCCAATAAATACTACAGTGGAAATATCCTGATATGCAACAAGTTCTTTATTCCAAAATTCTTTCTCTAATTTTATTGATCCTTCTTACGTTTATACATATGGATTACATTTCAAAGAAGGAAAATGTATACAAAAGAATGAGACTAGATCCCAAATACATGGATACACAACCATCACAAACTTGATTAATGCAATGGATGTTACTTAATGGTTTTTGGATATGTTTGAATAAGTTACATGGAATCACAACAACATAATATTTGACAAAACCATATTCCCAAATTCGTCCACAAGAGGTGTAACTATAGGAGTTGAGGGACTACTAGATTTCTTGGAAACAATTTCCTAAAGGTCCAACAAGATATCCCAAACCATTTCTTGTTTCGGAAAAATGTTTTCTTATCACTCAATTTGGGGCATTCTACACAAAACCCATGTCTTCAATATTCATAGTTCTTCTTCATCTATATGAAAATTATGTGGAAAAATTATTTCTAGAAATAGGTTGCTACATAATTCCAGTAGTACTAGAGGAACACGAAGATGCCTATTCCAATAATCACATAGCTTTCAATTGAAGTAGTAAACTATTGAACGTTTGCAAGTGAGTTGTGAAACCACAAAGTCTATTCTAAATAAACATCAAAAGATGGGGAAGAAACAAGAATTTGATGACTAATTGTCTTATGAAGCTTGAATGCAATGAAGGCTTATAAAACGGTTAAATGAGTAAATGAAAGTGACAATTAGGTGAATATGAAGGATAAGTTAAGTGAAAAGTAGCTAAATGATCATTGAAAACATGTCAATTCCGAGACTCAACATGAACCTTCCTTTTGAAAAAAGTAAATTCGATTTTTTCTTAAAGGATTTAAATAGTGTATTAAATATCCTATCATATAATGACAACATCAGAGACCTATATTACAGTTTTATGACAAGCATTTCTACTTTCATCAACAAGTTATCTATCGAGGTGTTATGTAAAGAGAAAAATATAACAACTATCCCTTTGTATGATAACAAGTGTAAAATTTCCTGGAAATACATTAGGGATGCTTCTAATGAGTCCTTAAAACCTAATAAGATAAATAATTACAAATTCCTAATCAAAAGAAAATAAATGTAGTATATAAATAGAAAGAAAAAGAAAGATTTTCACCTATCTAATTGATCCTAAGATGTTCCAAAGAGAATTTCTAACTTATAAAACTAAAGAAAATAATATGATTCCCTTCAAGGATTGGAATTCTTACCTTAAAAATATTTATGAATTGACTAATTCCATGAATATTATTCTAAAAATTCCTATAGAGGATTAATTTTTTCTTATTAAGAACATAGAGTTTGGGGTTGAACTACTTGCAAATGGAAAATCTAAGGACATTGAAGGAAACAAAGATGAAATCTTAAAAATCAAAGGGCCTATCCTCATCCCTCACATACACAAGCTCTTCAGTTCAGATGTCAAGGGGGGATTCCCTAAACCTTGGACATAAATCCTCAATTTAACTATTTTTAAAGCGGGTATAACATAAATCCCTCTAATTGTATGATTGTTATGATTAGCCGCACATTAGCCAAGTTGTACACAATTAGTTTTTAAAAGAAAACTACTATATGGCTAGAAATTCATAGAAAAGATATAAAGGATAGGTTAGATTTAGGAGATATCATTCAACCATGGACCACCTTGTTACACTTAGGATCATTGCAAAGGCGCGTTGCAGAAATACAACTAATCTCGTTTGTTGTTTCATTGACTTTTGAAATATTTTGAAAGAATTTATGGGACAAACCTTTGGAATATATTGGAAGAGATAAACATGCCTTTTGAGATGAGGGCTTCAATTGAAAGGTTGTATGCGAAGGTTATTGACAAGCTTAGGAACAATTTGTCTCTAAGAAGTATGGAAAAAAAATTGGATATGAAACCCATCAAAGAGGAAATGAATAAGTGAATCATATTGGATAATGAGCGTGACAAAAGATCATCTTACCTAATAGAAGAAAAGAGGCTAGAAAAAATAATTGAACATAAAGATAGGATGATCCATTTTAAAGTAATTTGTACTGACCATAAATATAGCATACTTGGTAAATATTCGAGCTTAAAATGGTTAGGAGTATTTATTAATGAAGACCTCATTTTTGAAGACCAATTTGACTTAAGGAAGGAAGTTCAAAAGGCAAAATAAGTCAGAAAAAAAGCAAAATAAGAAATACTTAAAAATTGAAAAGATATTGTTAGGGATAGAGATGAAAAGGATAATAATAAATAGGATTTTGGGACACTCGAGATCCTTTTTTGGAACGGTCGTGGATTTACCTGGTGCAAAGGTCCTAAATTAAGTTGGATCTTGGGTAATATTGATATTATTTGTCTCGTTGAAACATGGGATCATTAAGAGTCTAAGCTTCCTAACATAGAAGGATTTGTCTTGTGTTTGGCATGGAAAATAAAATCATATTGCAAAGGGATAGGAGGAATATCCTATTATATAAAAAAAAACATTTCTTCTCAAATTCCACTTCATAAGATGGACCCTTTCAATCAATACATTTGGATTGAAATTTTAGACATCAATGCTAATAATATGCATATATCGATTTGCCATTTTGCACCTATTAATTCTACTTTTTATAAGAAAAACAATCTAGTTAGAAATTGTGCCTATAATACTTTAGAGCAATACATTTACAGTTTGAGAAATGAAGGTAATATCCTCGTGCTAGGAGACTTTAATGCTATAATTACAACTAACCAAGATATTCTTTTAAGTAATGATTCCAACCATAATCCTTTATGGATAGATGAGGAAATTGTTTTAGCTAATAGCTACAAAAGAAGCTATGAGGACCTAAATGAGAGTTTGTTTTGTACTGATCTAGTCAAGCTTAGAAGTTCTCAAGAACTTATAATCTACAATGGAATAATGAAGTATCCCGACTCAAACTAGATGAATTGTATTCATGGTATAGGTAGTAGTGTCATGGATGATGTAATAAATGATATCCATGTTTCCAGCCAAATAGTAATGTTTTACCTTTTAAAAGACCATCAAATCAACTCCGATCATATACCCTTAACCCTAACTCTAAATTTTTCCATGCACAAGAGCATCATTGAAGAAAATTCTAATAATAAAAGGGATTGTTTTTTTGACAAAATTAAAGTTGATCTTTTCTTAAAGGATTTAAATAGTGAAGTACATGTCCTAACTTATAAGGACAACATTGAACACCTCTATCATAATTTTACAACTACCCTTTCTACTTCTAATAACGATTTCTCTTTCAAGGTGTATTGCAAAAAGAAGAATAGAACAACCAACCCAATTGCATGGTAAAGAATGTAAAATTTCTATGGATTCTATTTGATATACTTCTAATGAGTCCTTCAAACTCGATAATATCAATACGTACAAATACCTAATTAAAAGAAAAAAACATATACTATATAAATAAAAAGAAAGATCATATTTAACACCCATCTAAACTTGATCCTAAGAAGTGTTGGAGGAAAACTATAATTTGCAATACTAAAGAAAATAGTATAGTTCCCTTAAGGGACTAGAATTCATACCTTAAAACTCTTTACAAGTACACTGATGTCATAGACACCATTCCTATTGTTCCTATAGAGGATGAAGTTTTTTTTTGGATGACATAGATCTCACGGTTAAGTGGCTTAAAAATGGGAAATCTAAGGACATTGAAGGCTACCAAGATGAAAATTTTAAAATTAGAGGGATTATATGTTTATTAAGGTTACTTGTCATTGATGTCAACCCTTGAAGAAATCCAGGTAGCACAAAGGTTTGGGTAATGGCCCTAATTTTGTTTGATGTAAAGAAGACTCATTATTTTCTTGTCATGGTTGATAATAATTACATATGGATTAAATCCAATGTGGTCCCCTTACGGTGAAATCCCTCACAGGAAGACACTTTGAGGATTGAGTTATCCTAGAAGTCTGGTTAGAGAACCCATGCTTATTTGTGTAATAATGAAATGAAGGTCAGTGAATTTTTCAGTGAAGCTATACTATATGTATAGTAATTATTGTCATGCCATTTCCGGTGGTATGTGGAAGGCCACATAACTCCTCACAGTTAGAGAGTTATGGCCATGAGAAGTTGGAGACCCCAGGGTTGGGTAATTGAACCAAGTTTGTTTGATGGATAAGGGTATGAGTTTGGATATATTTTTAGGTAATACTATTCTATATGGATGGTACATGTCATTCCATTTCTAGTGTTATGTGGAACGTCACATAACTCCTCACGGATTGAGAGTTATGACCTTACGAATTTGGAGGACCCTCTTATGTCATCTAGAATCCCCAAAAGGTCAAAGTAGTCAAAATGGTTTAAGAGATTTTAGAAGGTAAATAATAAATTGAAGTGATGAGTGTAATATAATTCAAAGTGAATACAAAATAAATTATTTAAATAACAAATTTAATGGAGAAATTAGAAGCGGGTTAAACCTAAAATAAGGAAAGTGGTCAAAGTGACCTAAAATATGTTTTTAATGAAGCTACTTGGAGAGTATAAATAAGAGGCAAGGCTCTCTCATATAATACAAACTTGAGCATATTCAAGAGGTGTCTGAGGTTACCAAAGTATATCTAAGTCGACTTGTTGAGGGAAGGTGAAGAAAAGAAGGCCGAAATTCAACGAATGATAAATTCTTTTGATGATGTTTTCTAAGGTATGTTATTTACAGGTCATCTCACCATTTTCACAATAAAAAAAATTCTAGAATTATTCACACCCTGCAATTGTTATTCCATTGAGGAAACATATCCAGGTATCTATGGTAAAAAGTTCAGCTTGTGGGTCATTGTATTTGTGGAGTTACACTTCGTGGAAAAAAGGGGTTGTGGCTAGTTCTGAAACTAGTTAAAAATAGGTGTTGGTTAGAGTATAGTCTGTAGTATTCTTTGTAATAATTTCATATCTATTCATCAAGTATTTTTTACGGGGAAATCTCTACGAGGTCGTTCTCTAGAATAATCCAAATTTTATCAAGGTATGCCATTTTTTTTGTAACTCCTTTTCTGAGAGGTTCCAAGTAGTGACGCCTAGAGGAATTTTATAAAACAAATTGAAGAGCATTATGTATCAATTTTAGATATTTATTCATTACAGGTACAAATTTATGATTATTTCAAGTTAGGGTTGTTGACTAATACAAAACTAGTCATGTGAGACTAACGAAAAGTTTGATGAAAATGATAGTCTCTTATTGTTTAAAGTTAAGGAAGGTTTGCATGTATGTGAGCATATACACCAGGTCTATTACAGAGTTACAAATCATATTTGGATGATGAAATTGATGAGGAATTTTGGTTGAGGTACAAGTTGGGTACATGGTTGAGACAAGTAGTTGATGACTTGGAACATAGATGACGTGTATAGTTTGTTGGGAACTTTAATTGTCTAAATAAATAGATAATTAAGGTGTTCAATACAAATTGTCAAACCCACAGAATTTTTGTTATTGCAAGATAATTGTGCACAATCTATGCTAGATTGATGAAAGAAAACATTAATCAAGTTGCAGTATTGAAAGAAACAAAGTTTTAAAAAACTGAACACTAACACAAGTTGCTGACACAACTAGAGTTCTAATCTACTATTGCAGAATTGGAATCACACTTGCATAATTGAAATCTAAATTGATGAGTGTATAAGAATCCTGGATTATTTGTTCTATTCTAATTTTCTATTTTATTCTTGTAGAAGGGAATTTTGTGCTAATTTCCAAAAATAAATCTACTTTAATTGCAGGAAGGAAATTCACACTTCTAATTACTTTTGATTGAAAGAGTTTTACCTAGTGTAGAAATAAAATTCTCCTACAGTATACACCACTTAACTTCTAATTCTCATGAGAGACACTGATGCACATTTGACAGGAAGGGGTTGAACTGTAACATCAATTGTACTCTAAGAATTCTAAATAGATTAATCCCACAAATCAAAGTAGCTAATATAAAAATCAAAACAGAGGGGAGTCTGTGAGGAAGGTGGGCCCTTTCCTTATCACTGAATCCACTCAAAAAGATTACAGTAGGTTGGAGAAACTCAAATCACTTTCTTTATTAAAATCACAAAAAATGTTCAATTACAGGTTGCTTCACTTTACTTCACAATCCCATAGTTAATCTTCGGTACCAATGATTACAAAATCTCTTCTATTTAAAGACAGAGTCATTAAGTTAAAACATAATCAGAACAACTTTTAGAATCCCAGATTCTCAAGTTGTTCGCAAGATACACTAGATCTGTCATCTTCACAAAATATGAAGAAAGAATCGGCGTGAGACAAAACATGTAACAATAGGGGATCAATCTTTAGGATTCAACTTTCAAGATCATTGGCCATCAGTTTGATCGCGTGTAACAACTTTTAGGATTGGTGAGCATCTATTGCAGCCAGTGTAACAACTTCCAGGATTGATGGGCATCTGTTGCAACAAGTGTAACAACTTCCAGGAAAGGTTCACAGTTGTTGTAGTCGTGTAACAATTGGTGTAACAACAACAATATTTATTCAAGTCTTGGTTTTTCTACATATTTTGATCATTAGTTTCACATTTATGGGTAAAATATGAGAAATACTACCAATCAAACCTGTTAAGTAAATAAGAATATCAAATCAAGATCAATGATTCATAACTTGGGGAAAAGGGTCTTAGCAAGCATTAAAGTAGACATTTAGCATAGAAATGATACGGTTGAAAGGGAAAATGATATAGTGAGAAAGGGACATTTTTGGGTCCTAACATTCCCCCCAACTGAAGACATTGCATGTCCTCATGAAAAACACTGTGAATCCTTACATTGAATCAGATTTAGGGAGGTGAATCCTCCCATGAAAACTTCTAAGAAAAATCGCTAAGTACCGGTATGGAAAACTGTGTACCCCCAATATTTGTTATCTCAAAAATTTGTCATTCTTTCCTTGTCTTCTAGAATATAATTATTTTAAGTGTGTAATAGAGGTGCTTGTGTTTGTGTTTCTGGTGAACCAGCAACTACTCGATTATTTTGTCTTGACGGAGAGATTGACTGGTTCTTCAGGGTGACCAGTGACTGGTACTTTGACTACTTTATACCCTACCTGAAAATAAATATTACCACATTCAGAGCACATGAGATCTTTATTTTGGTCCATAACATCTTTTGTGAGTGATAATATGTCCAAGGCTATCCCCTCTGGATTCTTCTGAGGAGCAACCTGTAATTCTTCCTTTAAGGAAGCCAACTCTACATTGAGGCTATCATTTTCCTTTAATAGTTGAGTAATCATGGAATTTTTTGTATCCTTGATCTTCTTCTCAATTTGAGAAAAAATATGAGTAAGTGGCACATCCTCACTATTTTGTGTAACTGGTTCTTGTGTGGTAGATACACCTATGACTTGTTCCTGTGGAACAGTTGATTATGGCCTGACTAGTTCCTATGGAATAGTCTTTTCCTGGGTAGCTGGTTCTTGTGTAACAACTAAGTTTGAGATGGTTGTATTTTGTGGAGCAGTCTCTTCCTGGGCAGTTGGTTCTTTTGTAATAACCATGTTATTAGAGGGGATTGGTTCTTGTGTGGTAGTCTCTTTAACAATGGAGGATAATGGATGAAGAATAGGTATTGCCTGTTCAATATCCTTCCATCCAAGTGATGCTTCAATAGACCTTGTTGATCGAGTTCTCCTCCTAGGTAAAGTAGAAACAAAAACAAGGTCTTTCTTTTTTGTTTCTTTAGGAGAAGGAGGGTGTTCTTCAACAATCTCACAAGGAGAAGGAGGGCGTTCTTCAACAATCTCACAAGGAGAAGGAGGGCGTTCTTCAACAATCATACAAGGAGGAAATTTTGGGATGCTCGGGTCTAATATAATCTGTACTTCATCATTCATCGAGTGATGCACAAAATCATCAAGTGGAGTCGATGATTCTAATGATAAAATGGTTGCTTGAAATTCCTTGCACAAGGTGAAACCTGGAATAGGTACCTCCATAAATTCTGGTAGGGTTTGAGTATGATAAAAATCAGGACTCTCTATGGCAGCATCTAATGCAACTCTATTGATGCCTCTCTTAGATTTTCTTGTAGGCTGACGTTTTCTTTTCTGAGATGATTCAGTAGTAGTGATAGTAGGGGTCTGAACTACTGTTGTAGCAATAGGAGGGTTGCTAGTTGCTTCTGATTCAACTCCGCCGATTCTCCTCTGATATTCTCGTCTAGATTGACGTTTGGTGTTCTGAATTGACTCATTGGCAGATACAGTAGGTGTTGGAATTGTTGTTACAACAACAAGAGGGTTTTGAGTTATTGTTGGTGCTATAAAAGAAGGATTCGAGGTACTTGCAGTTACAGTGGAGGTTGGAACTATTGTTGCAGTGGATCTCTCTGACCTTGTTCTTGTCCTAAGTAGTGTAAAGACATAAGGAACGGTTTTCCTTTTCTTAGCGTTAGGGGTCAGAGGGATTTATTGAACAATTGTTGTTGTAGCGGAGGGTTGAGGCTTATGACTTGGTCTAGGGATTACATTGTCAACTGCTGGCTCAACCACAACTAAAGGCATAGGGTTTAGTTGTTAAAGTTTAGTTCTTTTCCAGGTGGTGTGAGGGGTGCTTCTGGTTTTGCACGTGGTTATTGGTGTCGATTTATGGGCAGTTACATTCGGGGCTTTCATTGTTGGTGTAGACGAGGCCATAGACTCATGACTTGGACCAAGAATTGGGCCTAGTTGTTTAGGGTTGGTCATAATGGTGGGCACATGATTTGGTTTTTCTTCTACTTCAGATAATGGGGCATTAGGAATTCCCATTCCTTTATGAATCAACAATCCTATTAGTCTGTGATTGGAAAAACAATTCATGGGGTGCTTGAATTTCTTGACAAAGTGAGCCATATTATGTAATGAATGCAGAAGGTAATAGGGGATGTTTATTGTCTTATGATGTCTCAAATGTGACAGTAGAAAAAAATCATAAAAATAAACATCTTGATATCTCCCCTCACATGTAATGCACCTTTTTACAAATTCTGATACCTTCCCCCATGGCTCTGATAAGGAACTTACATCTTCACCTCGGCCCTTGGTCTGTACTTACTCATTACCCATGAGAAAACCCTTTTGTGCATCGGGAAGATGTGATTTCTTGTTAAACCATTTTGCTCATGTGGTCGACAACCCTGTCACAAAGGCTATGCTCTCCTCTGTCACTGGAATCCACACTTTGTGAACCATTGAATAGACTTCTACAATATTCTGACTAAACCCCAAGTCTTCTGCTTCATTAAACCCCTACAGCTTCTTCAAATAAGAAATCCATCCAGCCTGTAGAAATATTTGATAAACATCTGGGTGCAACAAAAATGCATCCAAATTTTCCAGTTCATATCTCACAGACATTCCCCCCATGACATGGCATTTGAATTCGAATAGTTAATTAGGAGGAGAAACTAACACCTAAACCAAAGACAGAGAAAGTTCAAACTTGGATTTGCATAAAGAATGCACTGTCACAGCGAAAATAAGTGTGGTCGAAAGGTGGTAGGTGAAATAGAAAAAGGGATTTTCTGTTAGGTGGGCATAGATTTTTCATCTCCACCAACTAATATCATTGGCTCATGGTTTAATGAATTTAGGACAACCAGCAATTAAGCATCAAAGTGTGCTTTCATATTTATATCACTTGGAAACGTAGGATTAGTAGTGTACCTCATAACTTACCGCACAAACTGATCTGTCGGAGTAACTACATTATCCAACCTCCATTTGATCCACATGGAATAGCTGTAATAATGAGATATGTCTCTAGAACGTGAGAAATGATGATATGACAAGTGGAGCATAGGTAGAGTCCTTTCTGTGGTTGAACAACTAGAAGGTTGCAGATGTGGAGTCAAGTAATGATGAAGCGACTCTTTTTTGGACAAAGAGAGCATGAAGTAATTTTGAAAAATGGCGGAAATCTTGACAAAACAACAATGTTGCCGTATGTAGAAATGGCAGAAATGCTAAAGAAGATGGGTGAAGAGGCATACAGAATAGCCAAAAGGAATAAAAAAAATAGGTGTATCAACATATATTTTGGCTAGAATGGTGGAATTAGGTGTAGCAACATGTAAATCAACCAATTTGTCGTAAGTCTAACAACATGAAAGGAAAAATAGTCGGGAAAATGGTGTAACAGCATGGAAATTGGTCATGTGGTTGGAAAATGGTGTAACGACACATGGTGTAACATCATGGAAATTGGTCATGTGGTCAGAAAATGGTGTAACGACACATGGTGTAACAACATGGAAATCGACCGTGTGGTTGGAAAATGGTTTAACGACACATGGTGTAACATCATGGAAATCGGTCATCTGGTCGAAAAATGTTGTAATGACACATGTTGTAACAACATGGAAATTGACTGTGTGTTTGGAAAATGGTGTAACAACACATGGTATAACAACATGAAAATTGTAACAACATGTAACCCAGTTGAACACAGAATCCCTTAGTTTTTAGGCACTTCAAAAACCAATCTGTTGGCTCCTTCCACTATAATATACCATGTTGTTCATCGATCTATCTACACACAAGTAACTTCCTGATACTTTTTGGCTGAATTTATTAGAAAAACATAAAAATAGAAAAATACAAATTGTAGAGTTTATTTATATACAAAGTTTTATTGAAAAGTGAAAATTTCTAAGGTTCAGAGAGGGGAGGAGGAAGCTCCTTTCCCTTTAAAAAGTGATAATCTGTATCAGACGTACATATGGATTTAAATTCATCTTTGGAAAGTGGACATTGATACAGGAACAAGCGATGACCATTTGTAAATAACTATGTATTGGATCCATCGATAGTGATTATTCTAATTGTTCCAGTAGGAAAAACAATGTCTACCTTGTAAGGTCCCAAGCATCTTGTACGCATTTTACCATGAAATTCTTTAAAGCATGAATCATACAATATATCCCAATCTCCCTTTTTGAATAATTTCTCCTTGATGAATCGGTCATGCCATTTGATTCTTTGTTGTTGGATCACTGTGGTTTGGTGAATAACATCCAAACGCTTCTCATCCAGCTCATTTAGTTGTTGCAGTCTGGCCTTCTGTGCCAAATTCAAGTCTAGATTGATTGATGTTGTAGTTCTTAGGGTTTTAATTTCGAACTCAATGAGAAAAACAAGGCTTTTTCCATATATGAATTTGTAAGGAGAAAAACCAGTTGTGTTCCTCGAAGTGGTTCGATAAGCCCATAGAGCTTCAGGAAATCTAGCCGACCAATATTTACAATGTTTCCTAACTGTCTTAGTAAGAATATATTATATGACTTTGTTTGTAATTTCCACTTTCCCATTACCTTGGGGATGATATGGAGAATTTGTTCTATGCAGAACATGATATTTATTGAGGAGGGATTCAAACTTATGTGATGTGAAAGGTGGTCCCCCATTAGTTACTAGTTCTCTGGGAACTCAAAACCTAACAAAGATATCCTAAATTTTTTTTTATAAGACATCTTCTTCTGAGGCCCTTATGAGTGATTTTGCCTCAACCCACTTGGTCATGTAATATGTGTAGACCAATATATAAACTTTCTGATTAGAAGGTGGGTTAATAGGAACTACAAAATCCATGGCCCATATCTCAAAAAGTTCTAGCACTACTTGAGGCTAGAGAGGCATCTCATCCCTATGATTTCTCTAACCCATGCGTTGGCAACTATCATAGGCTTGGACATATTTCTTTGCATCTTGAAATATTGTGGGCAAAAAATAGCCCATCCTCAAAATTTTATGCCTAGTCCTTTTATCAGCAAAATGACCTCCACAAGGGCCATTTTGGTAAGCTTTAAGTAGATCATAAACTTGTTACTTCATCACCTCTCACACATCTTCTAATTTCTTGATCCATGCCTGTGTAGAAAAGGTATCTCCCTATCCAACTATATCAAGCACTCCTCTGAATTATATTCCTTCATTCTGGGGGAGAGAGATGTGGAGGTACCTTCCCTGCAACCAAATAATTAGCAATCTCTGCATACCAAGGTGAGTGAGAAGAGATTGTAAATAAATGTTCATTTGGAAATGAATCATCTACAGGTGAATTATCGTCATTTATATTCAATCTTGAGAGAAAATCAACAACTACATTTTCTTTTCCTGGTCTATCTACTATAGTGATGTCAAATTCTTGTAGTAATAGCAACCATATTGTTACTCAATCGTTAGTAATAGGTTTATTCATCAAATACTTAATTTTTGAATGATCAGTATGGATAAAATTAGAATAACCAGTGAGATAATGCCTGAATTTTTTGATTGCATAAACTACTACCAAGAATTATCTTTCTATAACAATATAGTTTAACTCAGTAGGAACCAATTTCTTGTTGATATCGTAGATACAATATGGGTATTTGTCCTATTGTTTTCTTTATCACTACACCAATTGCAGTATCAAAGGCATCGAAAGAGATGTGGAATGGCAGAGCCCAATTGGGCCCTCTCAAAATGGGATCTATGGACAATTTCTGTTTCAGATATGCAAAAGACAATTCACACTTGTCAGTCCAATTAAAGTCAACATATTTTGTTAATAGAAAAAATAAAGGAGATGGAAGTTTGGAAAATATTTTAATGAATCTCCTGTAATATACAGGATGCCCTAAAAAGATTCTTACCTTCTTCTGAGTTCATGGAGCTGGAATGTCCAACATTACCTGGATTTTGTCTAGGTCTATCTGAATTATGGCATACGAAATGAAGTGTCCTAGAACCACACCTTCGCTCATCATCATATGAAACTTTTTTGTACTCAGAGAAAGATGATATTATTTACATATTTTGAGTACTTTTCCCAAATTATCCAAAGCTTCATCGAAATTAGTACCATAAGGTTAAAGTCATACATAAATATTTCCATAGAGTCATTTACCATATCAGAGAAAATACCAATCACAGCTCTCTGGAAGGTGGTTGGTGCATTACACAAGCCAAATGGGAGAAACTTGTAGGCAAATGTACCACAAGGGTTGGTGAAGGTGGGATTGTCTTGGTCCTGTGGAGCAATTTTTATCTAGTTACATCCACTAAATCCATCTAGGAATGAGAAAAACAAATTCCCAATAGTTTGTCTAAAACCTGATCATTGAATGGCTAAGGGAAATGATCCTTCTACGTGGCCTTATTTAGAGATATATAGTCCACACACACTCTCCATTTACCATTCTTTTTGGGCACAATAACCAATGGTGAAACCCACTCACTCTCTGATATAGGGTAGATGAATCCATCTTTTAGAAGTTTTTGGAGTTCTTCCTTAACGATTTATTTAAGATTAGGGTTCATCCTCCTTTGGGGTTGGAAAATGGGTTCGAATTCTTCCTTAATGTATATATGGTGGGTGCATAGTTCATAAGAAAATCCTTTCATATCCATGTAATCCCAAGAAAATGCTTCCTTATGTTCAATCAATAACTTCATCAAACAACGCGTTTCAAAAATAGATAAATTGAGATTGATGTTTAGGGTTTTTCCAGGTTGGATTTCTACAAGGATTCTCTTAGAACTAAATTTAGGAAATAATTCAGTTGTTTTCAGCGTCTGTTGTTACAACTCAATTAACTTGATTTACAACAGTTTAAGAGAACATATTTGGGTGCACTTCTTCCTGGGCAGTGGGGTCGAAGATTTTAGTGAATCCGTAGTATGTGTTTTGTGTAACAGCAGAGGAGTCACTGATAAATCTATTTATTATCTCATCCTCTATCTCATCTTTGAAACTTAGGTATTTTCTTATGGTCAGCACAAGAAGAGCACTTGCATCCTCAACGTCTATCCATAAAGAATTTTTCAGGTTCCACATTGGGTGTATCATGAGGATAAAGGGTAAGTTTATTGGTATTCTAACCATCAAAGATGGTCATTGAACCAGATCTGCAACCAATGAAGGCATTAAATATAGCTAGCCAAGGTCTACCTATAATTATAGGGTGACCCCCCAGACGAGTTTTAGGTTGCAATACGACAAAATCAACAGGATACTCCCATGAATCAACTGAAATTAGGGATGATTTTAAGGATGAAAATTTATTTTAAAATGTAGAAACCTAGGCGAATCTTATTAATCCTTCATATGCCAACTATAAATGACTAGCTATATTTTTGTAAAAATATTCAAATTTCTAAGGATTTTATATAGATTTTATAAAATTTTGGCTATTTTTAAGGTAAAATAATTTTATCCTATAGAATTTGGGTGAATTATTTTTAAAATAGCGAGTCTCTTTTTTCGAAAAACCATGGAAAATTAGCCCATGAGCGAAATTTAGCCCCTAAAATCATCACTGGCTGGAATACCTAATCATCGATTAATCCTTCTGGTTTAATAGTAGAGAGATCAGATAATTCTAAAAAAATAGGAGTAGTTCAGACCTATGTTCTGAGTTGCAGCAATTGTGTCGTTTCTACTTGCATAATGTTAATTGTTTCCCCTAAATCAACAAGCACATCGGGAATAAATGTCTGTCCAATTTTGACAGTGACTCTCGGGTTTCCTGGGTCGCCATATTTAATAGGTGGGGTTTTTCCTAACATCATTTCAAACAATTCTCCCACTACGTGTAATGTGAGGGGGTGCCTAGGCTTCCTTCCAGAATTTATAATACAAATCTCTCTCACAGTCTTGGCATAAATAGGGACATCTTTAATTGCTTGCAGTACTGGAATTTTAACATGTAGGTTTTGTAACTCTCCTAAGAGATTGAACGATGGTAATACCATAGTTTTGGTGATTTCTAATCTTTAAGGAAATGGGGGTTCTACTAATTCTATGATAGGTTCATCAATTTCTTATGTATCAGCAGATGGGTTTTCCCCTAATTCCTTGTCTGATTATGAATATGGAGCATCTTCAATTATTGGCTCGACTATTCAATTATTTCCATATTGTGTATGTCAATATTTTGAACGACCTTATTATTTGGATTTGGGTTAGGTTGTACAGGCATTCTAGGTCATAAGGGAGGATTATTTTGTGGGGCATTGGGAGGTAACTACAGTTGTTGTTGATGGTACTAGGGTTGGAACTGTTGTTGGTAGGGGTTTTGTTGGTGAGGGTTTTGGTAGGTAAGTTCTTGATGATGGCCTCTCCAATATGGGTTCCATTTCCCAGGATGATTATGTTGTTGGGGCGTAGGTACCCATGCATTGGGATATTGATAAGGAGATGGAATTTGATTTGGAGGGGGGGCATTCATTTGGCCATATTGAAGCTGGTTGTTCACATTATTCCAATGAGTAAGTGCTGCAAGAGAAAATTGAGAATTTGTACCTTGACCTTGTGGCTACCATTGTATCCTCCGTGTTATTAGATAGACAACCTCTGCTTCCTCCTTAGTTGCCCGCATTGATTCTTTTACACTTGGTAAGGAGGGAGATTGGTCAGTAGCATGATCTAATTCACAAATAAGACATACCTGGACACTTTTCAGAGGGCACTCTCTGAGTGGATGTTTCTTTTTTCATTTTCAACAGAAAATGGACAATGCCTGGTCTGATTTTTCTTGTTTCTGTTTTACCTACAGAGTATCAATTTGTGAAGAAAAAGAGTTAATCATTTTTGTTTTGAAATATTCTAACAGATTACCAATTTTCGCTCTTGTTGCCCCTCCATTGGTTGATTTTTGTACCCTTGAAAAATGTGTATCCCTGGTAGTTGACTTACTCCTTGTGGATCCTCGAGAGCATATCTTACAAAGATTTACAATGTCTTCATAATATTCCTTAGATATATCTCCCTTTCCAAGCATTTTTAGCATATCTAAACAATCATCTCTAACTCCCTTTAATAGAATAGTTTTTAAATGTCCTTACTCACATCCATATGTCTAGACCTTTATAGATTATATTGGAGTCTTTCCACAAAATATTCAAGGGTCTCTTCCTCTTTATGAGACATCTTGAATAGTTCCTCTCTTCATTCCCTCGTTCGATAGTAGTCTTGGTACTTTTTCAGAAAAAATTGCCTCATTTGTCCCCATGTCGAAATATTCTCTCCTCCAAGGCTCATGAACCATCTTAACACGCTACCCTTTAATGTAGCTGTAAATGATTTAAGATTCTGCGCAGCAGTATTGTAGTCATATCTTCTACAAAAAATATCAAATTCAAACGTAAACTCATCTGGATCCTAAGTAGATAATCCATGGAAATTTGGGAGGGAAGAGAGAGGTATGTTCTTCATTGGAGCTATCCCTCATGTAGGAATATTAGAAATAGGAAAAACTAGGGTAGATATAGTATTTTCATCATTTACATGATTTTCATTGTTTATCAATTCCTCATGGTGGAGCTCCTCTCCATTATCTCCTTGATTCTCCATATGTTATATTTCTCTCCACTCAATCCAAAAAGCATCCCACTCCTCTTTGGTGACAATCTGTCTATTAATCTTGTAAACAACCTCCTCTGGCCTCTCCCTGTTCCGAGCTACAGTTTCTTGATCCTCGATATTCTCTAGTGTTGTCTGTTGATTTATTGGTGACAATTCTTCTACTTTATCCCCTATTGAAAAGGATGTTTCTAAATGGGGAAGTTCTGATGACTGAGGAATATGTCTTCTTGGAGGATTTGAAGGTTGAAAGATAGATCCCGTAGAAGAATGTGCTCTAGCTATAATCTCATCAACAAAGGTTGGCCTTCCCAGTGCAAGATTCCTTCCACCACGCCCTCTTGTACCTGCAGGGTTAGTAGTTTTGGGGATTCATCCTCTTGTTCCTCGATTCATACAGACCACTCATTCCTAATAAAAGAAAAAATAATGTGCTTACACAAATCTATAAATATCTTCCTCAACAATGACACCAAAATGATGGGCACTTTAATTGTCTAAATAAATAGATAATTAAGGTGTTCAATATAAATTGTCAAACCCAGGGAAGTTTTGTTATTGCCAGATAATTGTGCATAGTCTATGATAGATTGATGAAATAAAACACCAATCAAGTTGCAATATTGAAAGAAACAGAGTTTTGAAAAATTGAACACTAACACAAGTTGCTGACACAACTAGAGTTCTAATATACTGTTGCAGAATTGGAATCACACTTGCATAATTGAAATCTAAATTGATGAGTGTATAAGAATCCTGGATTATCTATTCTATTCTAATTTTCTATTTTATTCTTGTAGAAGGGAATTCTGTGCTAATTTCCGAAAACAAATCTACTTTAATTGTAGGAAGAAAATTCAGACTTCTAATTACTTTTGCTTGAAAGAAGATTCTTACCTAGTGTAGAAATACAATTCTCCAGTAGTATACAACACTTGACATCTAATTATCATGAGACACACTGATGCGCATTTGATAGGAAGGGACCGAACTCTAACAACAATTGTACTCTAAGAATGCTAAATAGATTAATCACACAAATCAAAGTATCTAATCTAAAACTCAAAATAGAGGGGACTCTGTGAGGAAGGTGGGCCCTTTCCTTCTCACTGAATCCACTCAAAAAGATTATAGTAGGTTGAAGAAACTCAAATTTCTTTCTTTATTAGAATCACCAAAAATGTTAAATTACAAGTTGCTTCACTTTACTTCACAATTCCACAGTTAATCTTCAATACCAATGATTACAAAAGCTATGTTATTTAAAGACTCATAAAATATTTTAGAATCCCATATTCTGAATTTGTTCACAAGACACAATAGATATGTCATCTTCACAAAATCTGGAGAAAGAATCAGCTTGAGCTAGAACGTGTAACAACAAAGGATCAATCTTCAGGATTTAGCTTTCAAGATTGGTGGCCATCTGTTGTAGCGAGTGTAACAAATTTTAGGATTGGTGTACATCTGTTGCAACCTGTGTAATAGCTTCTAGGATCAGTGGGCATCTGTTGCAGCAAGTGTAACAACTTCCAGGAAAGGTGCACAGTTTTTGTAGTAGTGTAACAACATACAGGACTAGCGCACAACTGTAACAATTGGTGTAACAACAATGATATTTCTTCAAGTATTGGTTGTTCTACATATTTTGATCATTAGTTACACATTTATGGGTAAAATATGAGAAATACTACCGATCAAACGTGTAAATTAAATAAGAATATCAAAGAAAGATCAATGATTCATACCTTGGGAAAAACGGTCTTAGCAAGCATTAAAGTAGGCATTTAGCATAGAAATGCTAAGGTTGAAAGGGAAAAAGATATAGTGAAAAAGGGACATTTCTGAGTCCTAACATAGTTGATGAGTACTTGACACATGATTGGTACATACTTGGTACATGGTTGGTTGCACTTGTTTATGGTACATGTTGATTATGAATTGTTTCGTACAGGTTGGTGCATGGTTGATGCACTTGTTTATGATATAGGTTGGTGCATCTTTGATGCACTTATTTATGGTACAAGTTGATTACAGGTTTAGGTACAAGTTGATGCATGTTTGATGCATGGTTATTGTTTATTGGTATAGGTTTACAACGGTCTATCTCACAGTGATAGCGTGATAGTGGTTCCATCATTCTACTTCTACTTTAGGTCGGTTGGACGAGGAAAGGACAGGTGGTTGTAGCCACCTTCTGGTTGTAGCCGGAGAACATAGGGGGTTATATCCTCCTTTTGGTTTTAGCCATATAATTGGGGAGTTGGAGCTTCCCTAAGGTTGTGGCTTGCAAAACTAGGGGGTTGGAGCCTCGTTCCAGTTGGAGCTAGAAAATAGAGGAAGTTGGTGCTTCCAATGAATGTAATTCATCAAGACATATAATAAAAAACATTATGTGGTTTTCTCCCGATTTGGGTTTCCACGTAAAAACGTGGTGTACTGTGTATGTGTGTGATTGTTCATTTCTTATTTCTCATTATTGGATAATAATTCTACATTGATATAACACTTGGATTATTTGGAGAAAAAATATTATAATTATGTTATTACTAATTCACCCCCCATCTCAGTAATCCAACAATTGGTATCAAAGCAAGCTCCTTCATAAATGAATTTAACCACTAAAAGGTAGATCATGGAGAGTACCAACTTGTATAAAAATGGAATACCACAATTTCATTGATAAAAGTATGCTTTTTGTAGCATAAGGATGAAGACATATATACAAGCACATGAATTTCAAGTTTTGAAATCTATTGTAGATGGATACATAGCACCAACAATTCCACCAACAAATGACAAAGCAGTGAAACTCGATGAGAATAATTCCGAAGCCAAAAATGCACTTAATTTGAATGGTCTCAGTGATATGGTATTCACCAAAGTTGCACATTGTAAATATGCTGAAGAGATCTAGGACAAGATTCGAAATATTTATGAAGGAGATACAAAATTCAAAGAAAAAAATATTCAAACTTACAGAGGTCAGTTCGAACAACTAAAAATCAAGGAAGATGAGAATATTGCAGCCTCCTCATGATTCGATGAAACAATGAATGCAATCATAGGATTGGGAGAAGAAATCGAAGAATATGTAATTGTTCAAAAGGTACTAAGATATATTCCTATGAGATTTAACCCTAAGATATCAGAACTAGAAGAAAGATTGAATCTAAACACAATATGCATGGATGAACTGCATGGAATCTTCACAACATATGAAATGAGAACTAAACAGGAAAATTCAGATGTAAAAGAAGCAACCTTCAAAGCATCCAAAAGATCAAAGAAAAAGAAAAAACAAAAAGAAGAATATAACAACAACAATGACATCTCAGAATGTGATGAAGAAGTGGCCAACTTCGTCAAAAGACTGAACAAGGGAACCAATGGCACGTATATATGTAAGCTTCCTTTAATTTGTTTCGATTGTGATGGTATTGGTCATTTTTCTAACAAATGTCCTCATAAGAAAAATAAAAATGATGAAGGTTACTCAAAAGCAAAAAACTAATATAAAGGCAAAAGATCTACACAGATTTTTTTCAAGAAAAGCTTATGCACCAAAGAAGACATCTCATCATTAGATGAAGATGATGTCACTAACAGTGAGATAGGAAGAGCTCTATTCATGGAAGTAAAAGACTCTGAAAAAGAAGACTCTGAAGAAGAATATGAAGAAGTCAAATAAGAAATTGAAGAGGCAGAAGTTGAAGATCGAGAAGAATTAATGTGTACCATAGAAGTTATCAGAAGAAAAAAGAAGAAAAAAAAGAAACTACAAGCAGAACTATACAAGAAAAAAGACACTCAAGAACTATAACAAATGATCACAAAATGAAAGGTTCAAATAGAAGAAGATAAAAGAATTGAAGAAGCACTCAAAGAGAAGCTAGAAGAAAAGTAAAGGATCATTGGAAACTTGGAAGCAAATATTGTCACACTAAGAAAGGATATTCAAAAGAAAAATATGCAGAATAGCTCAAAAGTTTAGGATGACATTATCAGCAGTCAAAAATCTCATCTTGACAAGACTGGACTTGGATACAGACAATAAATGGATCAAGCTCCAAAACAACATATAAAGAAACATATCCAAAAATCTTTGCAGAAATGACACAGACGCACCACCCAGGCAACGTCCACCTCCCACAAGGACCTCCCTTTATCCTAGGCCCAAAGAACTTCAAGGTTCTTCTGATCCCTTATAGGGACCCCTTAATATCCACATAATGCTCTCCGTGATCTCTCTTTGGCTTATCGGGAAATCGGGTCTAGCGTTATCGCGAAACTCACGAACACGTTCCTCGTGCTACACAAAACCCCGAAACCCGATGGGTTTCGATGTCAACACTGTTCTATTCTTGGTTGGGGACTTCCCTATCAGGAAATCAGCATATGCAGTGTCGTAGTTCTCAGGCCCTACGAATCCCCGACTCCCGAATTTGCAATGGCACCTTTCTCCTTTTCCAATCTCCTCCCAGCTAGCCCTTCTCGCATATGACATGTCGGAAATACCGATGACTCCTTCTCGGCACACTAGATATTAAATCGAGTGCAACTTTCCCGTGATCTAACGACTAACGAGAAAATATCCCCCTTATCCAACGGCTCAACAATTCTCTCAAGCTTGGGCTTGGTTGTGGTCGTAACCTCCTCTCACTTTCACGAGATCCGCCGGCTCATGGGTTTTTGTTGGTCTCCTCTATGATATCCTTCCCGTCGGTTTCTTCCCTCTTAGGGATTTCTTGCACGAATTTTCCTGTGCACGCCTTTCAATAATTATGAAGGTCTCTCTCCCTCCTGAGCTTTCTTCAAAGTTTCTCGATATCTTAGAAAAGAGATTTTTTTTGCGCGCACTCTTTTGCGCTCAATATCCAACAGTTTCCCCAGTATTGAATCTTCCCGACTCTGCGCACTCCCTGTGGCAGCAGTCTTCGATTTCTCTTCACTCAGATTTGCAACTAAGGCTTCCTCTCCTGCCTGTGCACTCTTTGCACGGCTTCAACAGATTACTTCCACTTCTGGGTGAATGAGAAAAAAGTAAAACCACTGAGCCCTCATCAACGCACTTCCTTGCGGATGAATTCCACTACATCCCTGGCAGGAATCTCCTGGCTCAGACAGAGAAACAATTGAAACTCATTTCATCTCCCATTCAGACTTCAGTTTCAAACTTGAAATCTCATGTACAACATATACAAAGCAAGTGCATAACCAGAAAACATACATTCAAGAGCACATAAACAACATACACAGAGAAACAACACCAGACCATGAGTCTGAATCAAAGACTCCCTTCTATTAATTCAAAACTGTACATGGGTGTTCTTCATACAATTTCTCTGCTTTCTCTTCTCTCCTGAATGCTTGATAATGTTACAGTGTACAAAGGAGGGTGTCTATATCCGTTTTCCCTCTCGAACTCTAAGACTGTCTAATCTAGACTTAAAATCCTATCTACCTGCATTAACTAAAGTAAATGCCTCCTATCTATTTCAGACAAGAGCGTAAGGCTCGAGGTCTGATACAATACAATAAGCACTCCTTCATAAATGTTTCCTTGAAGGTTTGGCGCTTCATCTTTAATGAAAATTCAAAAAGTTTATCGAGCTTATATGTCATGTGTTTAAAAACACATGCGCTGGCTCCACGCTTTCTTTGGTAGTAGCGATGATCCTGCATCATACTCCCTTGCTTGAAATATTTCATGGGATCCTATCCATGAGCTCCTGCATGGTCTATCCATGCCTTTGAATTACTTATTTTGTCTCCCAATTGGCATCCTCCACTGGATGGTTCTTCCATTTCACCAGATACTCAAAATATTGCATTCGCCTGGTCTTTTTGCTCACCCTCTTGTCAAGTATATACTCCATTTGTGGCTTCTCTGCAATCGACATCTGCTTCTGCCATTGGACCTCTGGCTGTTGATCACTTCCAGCTCCTGCTTCCTCATCCTTATATGGATATCAATATGAGACATTGAATGTCAGAGATATTCCAATCTCATTCGGCAATTAAATCTCATAAGCATTCTCTCCTAATTTCTTCAGGACTCTGCATGGCCCTATTTTCTTCATCTTCAACTTATTGTATGTTCCCCTTGGGAACCTTTCTTTCCTCAGATATGCCAGAACCAGATCACCAACCTCAAATTGAATTTGTCTCTGATGCTCATCTGCTCTGCGTTTATATTCCTTGTTCGACTCGAGCAATCACTGCTTCACTCTGCTATGAAGTTCTTCCATCGCCTCTGCGAATTCTTCACCGCTTGCACTCTTTGTGATTATCTGTTCTGAATCCCTCATCTCAGATACTCCTCTTGGTTGCCTGCCATATACAATTTCAAATGGACTTTTACTTGTGCTTCTGTTTACTGAATCATTGTAAGCAAACTCTGCCTGTGGCAACACCTTATCCCAACTGCTGTGGTGTTCCATCACTAAACTCCTCAGAAGGTCTCCTAGACTTCTTTTGACCACTTCTGTCTGCCCATATGTCTGTGGATGATAGGATGAACTGAACATTAAATCAGTTCCCATCTTCTTCCAGAGTGTCCTCCAGAAATGTCCGATAAATTTTGTATCCCTATCTGATACAATGCTTTTGCGTAAACCATGAAGTCTAACAATCTCCTTGAAAAACAAGTTTGTGATGTGAGTCGCATCGCTGGTCTTATGACACGGAATAAAATGTGTCATTTTTGAATACCTATCAACTACCACAAAGATCTAATCATGTCCTCTTTGCGTCCTCGGCAAACCCAATACAAAATCCATGCTAATTGCCTCCCACGGCCTCTCCGGTATGGGTAACGATTGATAAAGACCTACGTTTTTCTTTCTTCCCTTCGAATGCTGGAAAATTCTACACCTGTCAACAAAATTTTTAACTTCTAACCGCATCCCTGGCCAAAAGTATGACTCGCTCAGCTTCGCGAACGTTTTGTCATGGCCAAAGTGCCCTGCTAAGCCTCCACTGTGATTTTATTTCAACAAGTTCTCTCTCATGGAGCAATTTGGAATACACAATTTATTTCCCCTGAACAATAATCCATCTTGGATCATGTAATCTATCCATTGACTTCTGTCTCTGAGAACTGGGTTCTCATCTGCTCCATACACCTCTGCAAGATCTTCATCACCTCCGTACATCTCCCTGAGATCATCAAAGCCTAAAGTCTTCACTTTGAACTCCTGCAACAACAAACATTTTTCTTCTCAAAGCATCAGCCACTTTGTTAGCAGTACCTGAAATATGTTTGATAACAAATGTAAAATTCTGCATGTATTCTACCCATTTAACATGCCTCTGATTTAATTTCTCCTGCTGAGTTACATACTGCAATGCATGATTATCACTATATAAAATGAATTCCCTTGGAATCAAATAGTGTCTCCATTTTTTCAATGCCCGTATGATGGCATAAAATTCTTTATCATATGTGGAGTATTTTTCCTTTGCCTCATTTAGCTTTTCGCTGAAATAAGCAATTGGTCTGTCATCCTGACTCAAGACCGCTCCTATGGAAAATCCACTTGCATCACATTTCACCTAGAACTTCTTTTGGAAATCCGACAACACCAAAACTGGTTTCTCTGTGATCTTCCGCTTCAACAGATTGAATATTTTCTCAGCCTCCTCAGTCCAATGAAAATATTTGTGTCTTTTCCTGACTGTGTCCATCATCGCTGCGCTGATTCCGCTAAAATTTCGGATGAATTTCCCGTAGAAACTTGCCAGTCCATGGAAACTTCTCACCTCGAAAACATTTCTTGGTGATGGCCAATTCTTTATTACATCCACTTTACTTGGATCTATCCTCAATTCATTTGCCGATATGACAAACCCTAAGTAAATGAGTTCTTTCTTCATAAATGAAGATTTCCTCATGTTGATTAACAACTTCTCCTGCTATAGTTTTCTCATTACTGCAACTAAATGCTTCAGATGTTCTTCTTTTGTTTTGCTGAAAATCAAGATGTCATCTAGGTAAACAATGACAAACTTACCAATGAACTCTTTCAACACTTCGTTCATCAGTCTCATGAATGTACTCAGTGCGTTCGTCAAGCCAAATGACATGACTAGCCATTAGTACAATCCTTCATTGGTTTTGAAGGTTTTCTTCCACTCATCGCCTTCCCTCATGCGAATTTGATGATACCCGCTTTTCAAATCAACCTTTGAAAAAAAATTGGCTCCACTTAAACAGTCCATCAAGTCATCAATTCTTGGCAATGGGAACCTGTACCTGATGGTAATTTTATTGATGGCTCTGGAATCGGTGCACATTCTCCATCCTCCATATTTCTTTGGGCTGAGTATAGTTGGAACAGAAAACGGACTCAAACTTTCTCTGACCAATCCCTTGTCCAATAACTCCTGGACCTGCTTTTTAACCTCCTCGTTCTCTTGAGGCGTCAACCTGTACGCAGCTTTATTTGGCAAACTAGCTCCTGGTACAAGGTCTATGTGGTGACTTATGCTCCTCACCAGTGGAAACGAATGAGGCAGTTCGTCTACGACAATATCAATGAACTCTTCAAGTAGCTCCTGGATTTCTTCCGACAAATCATCCACTCTTGTGCTGGTCAAAATGATTTTTGGTTTCCTGACCACAAAGAATTGAGGATCTTCTTTCTTCTTAACTTCTGTAAGAAGCTCCTTCCCACTCATGAGAAGTGCCATGTTGTTCACTTCCGGCTTTACCTCCTTATCTTTGATCGGAAGTAACATATGTGTTCTCCCATTCTTTTCCAGGGTATACGTATTCATTTTCCCATCATGAATCACATTTCTATCATACTGCCATGGTCTTCCTAGCAGTAAATGGAAAACATCCATAGGAATGACATCACATAAAATTTTGTCATTATATCCTCCTATTTTAATGTCAACTAAGAAATGTTTAGTGACACTCACCTGATGTCCCTTCTGTAGCCATGAGACCTTATATGGACTTGGGTGATCAGTCGTCTCCAACTCTAGTTTCTCCACCATCTCGGTTGAAACGAGATTATCGGTGCTTCCACTGTCCACAATGACTTTGCATTTCCTGTCTTTGGTCTTGCATGCAGTTATGAACAGTTTGCTTCTCGAATCTGTGTTCTCCACCTCCTTCTCGTGTGTTAAGATAACTTTACGCATCATCAATGACCTTCCATCTTCTCTGTCTTCTGCATCAACAGCTCTCCTGTGTGCCTCGGCGATGTGCGCTTCTCCTCCATCCTTCTTTCTATCTGGACAATCAACTACCTTGTGCCCATTCTTCCCACATGTGTAACATGTGATGATTCCTCCTCTTCCTCTACCTCAACCTCTAGTACGAGGAAGAGTGTTTGCATCGGCATAATCTCCTCGCTGATCATTTTGCTGCCTTCTTTGTTCTGCATGTGGCCCTTGCTGTGAGGTTCCACCTCTTTCAACTTTACCTTGAGGTCTCTTCCACTCCTCCTTGGGCTTCTGGTATTTATCCTAGGTAATTGATTTACCCTTGGGCTGACTTCTGCCCCTACCTCGCTGTGCTGGCTTACGGCTTAGTTTCTCTTCTGCCTTCAATGCCACCTGATACGCATCCTCAACCATTCTAACGGTTTTCATGCTCATCTCATCCTGGATATCATATCTTAAGCCATTCATATACCTGGCTACTTTTTCATCATCACTCTCCTGATGGCCTGCTCTGATATTGAGCCTGTAGAATTCCTTGGTATACTCCTTCACTGTCATCAACTTCTGTCTCAGGTTCTGCATCCTTATGAACAGTGTGATTTGATAATCCCTTGGGATGAACTTTGCCTTCATCTTCGCAATAATTCGATCCCAACTTTTGATCTTTTTCTTGCCTTTGGAATGTCTATCTTCCTGAAGCTCGTCCCACCATAATGTTGCATGTCCCTTCAATTTTGTGACAGCATGCCTAACCTTTTTGTCCTCTTCGATATCCTCATAATCGAAGTAGGTGTCAAGATCTCTGATCCAATCTAGAAGCTCTTCTGCATACAGACTTCCTTCATAAACTGGAATGTCCATTTTTTTCTTTGAACTCATCCGAGCGATGGACTTAATTAACCGCTCGTTTGTTGCATCTTCGGCTACAACTTCTCCTTACTGTTCAGCTTCAGCTTCTCCTTCGAAGTCACTTAGATCTCCAACATTTTTTGTGCGTCTCTGCGCTACCTCCATATCTTCTAGCCTCGCTCGAAGTTCTCGTATCTGCCTCTCCATTTCTGGATTAGCTACTTGTCTGCCCCTTCTTTGCACATCCCTATCCTCGAGTTCAGGTGACTGTATTTTTCTTCTGGGCGACATGGTGAATTGTTTTTCCTCTGCTATGGAAAGCAAAGAACTTCCTTGCTTTGATACCACTTGACGCAGACACGCCACCCAGGCAACGTCCACTTCCCACCAGGACCTCCCTTTATCCTAGGCCCGAAGAACTTCAAGGTTCTTTCGATCCCTTATCGGGACCCCTTAATATCCATAGAATTCTCTCCATGATCTCCCTTTGGCTTATCGAGAAATCAGGTCTAGTGTTATTGCCAAACTCGTGAACACATTCCTCGTGCTACACAAAACCCCGAAACCCGATGGGTTTCGATGTCAACACTGTTCTATTCTTGGTCGGGGACTTCCCTATTGGGAAATCGACATATGCAGTGTCGTAGTTCTAGGGCCCTACGAATCCCTGACTCCTGAATTTGTGATGGCACCTTTCTCCTTTTCCAAGCTCCTCCCAGCTAGCCCTTCTCGCATATGACCTGTCGGTCCACTGAACCACATCTTTCTCCCTAATCGGAGTTTCGTACTTCGCGGAAATGATATGCGCGAAACTCGCGCCTTCGAAAATCCTGATTCTCCGATCCCCGATGCCACCTGTATTCCACTCTCTCCTGTGGTCCCACACTGCCACATCACCGTCGGGATATCGCCGATCGTGATCCCAACATGCAAGTGTTCTCTGTAGTCGAGAACACCGATTCTCCGATGCCACTTGGCGTCCACCCATGACAGGGCTTAGCCTTTTGACACCTGTCCTTCTCTCCAGTGGCTATGGCCCAGACTTCCGCTTGTTCGAGATTTTGTGTTTCAGAAAATCGCGATTCCCGTGTCAAAATTTCACGGACCCTTCTAAACCCCGATCTCCAATATGGGGTGACACCTGTCCTCCACCAAATGCTATAGTTGTGGGACCCGTCGCGATTCAGAGTTTCGTGACTCCTCCGGTCATGAGTTTCTCGACATCGAGAATCCCGAATTACCGAACTCTGACTCTTCCCGATCCTTGGACATGCGTCCCCCATATCAACAACTCTGATTGCGTCGGGAAATCGCTAATCGCGATTTCAATATGCTCAAGTCTCCTGTCTCTGGAAATCCTGAATCTCCGATTCCCGATTCTTCGGCATCTCCTGCCACGTGTCCTTGCGGATATCGACGGCTGAGATTCTCCATCGGGGTTTTGAGACTTAAAAGGTCTCGGTTCTCTCGTCTTGTAAAATCTCGATGCCTCCAAAGTCTGGATGACTTCTCAGAATGCTGACACGTGTCTAGTTGGGATCAACGGCTCGGATCTCTCCTCGGGTTTTCCGGACATTCAGGGTCTCTGATTCTTACCCTATGGAAAACCAAAGACTTTGAAATCCCGATGACTCCTTCTCGACACACTAGAGCTTAAATCCAATGCAACTTTCCCGTGATCTAACGGCTGACAGGAAAATATCCCCCTGATCTAACTCTTTTGCGCTCAATATCCAACAGTTTCCCCAGTATTGAATCTTCCCGACTCTGCGCACTCCCTGCGGCAGCAGTCTTCGATTTCTCTTCACTCAGATTTGCAACTAAGGCTTCCTCTCCTGCCTGTGCACTCTTTGCACGGCTTCAACAGATTACTTCCACTTCTGGGTGAATGAGAACAAAGTAAAACTGTTGAGCCTTCATCAACGCACTCCCTTGCGGATGAATTCCACTGCACCCTTGGCAGGAATCTCCTGGCTCAAACAGAGAAACAATTGAAACTCATTTCATCTCCCATTCAGACTTCAGTTTCAAACCTAAAATCTCATGCACAGTATATACAAAGAAAATGCATAACCAAAAAACATACATTCAAGAGGACATAAACAACATACACAAAGAAACAACACTAGACCATGAATCTAAATCAAAGACTCCCTTCTATTAATTCAAAACTGTACATGGGTGTTCTTCATACAATTTCTTTTCTTGCTCTTCTCTCTTGAATGCTTGATAATGTTACAATGTACAAAGGAGGGTGTCTATATCCATTTTCCCTCTCGAACTCTAAGACTGTCTAATCTAGACTTGAAATCCTATCTACCTGCATTAACTAAAGTAAATGCCTCCTATCTATTTCAGACAAGAGCGTAAGGCTCGAGGTCTGATACAATACAACAAGTGCTCCTTCATAAATGTTTCCTTGAAGGTTTGGCGCTTCATCTTTAATGAAAATTCAAAAAGTTTATCAAGCTTATATGTCATGTGTTTAAAAACACATGCACTGGATCCATGCTTTCTTTGGTAGTAGCGATGCTCTTGCATCAAGAAACAATCAAAGGGGATAGAAGGATATACAAGGAATATTACAGGGATACTTGTCCACCGAGAAGAGTCATATTTCAGAATCAACAACCAACAGATAGACATCAAGAAGAAGAAGGATTCATAAGAGAAGCTCCCTTCAAAATATCCTCAACTCCTAGGTATCAAACTATATTTTTTGGTTTATGTTATGCATGTAATAATGTTGGACATAAAGTTGTGAATTGAAGAGCTAACAATAAGAACAATAACAAATTTGAGAGTCATAGACAAAGGGGTTATTCAAGAACACCTAGTGAAATACAAAGAAGAAGTTACAATAGGTTTGAATCTTCGAGCACTAAAGTGGAATGTTACAAATGTAACATTTTTGGACACGTGGTCAAATATTGAAGAATGATAGTCCCTCGTAAAGAACCTTAAGAAAATAACAACAGTCACATTAATGAACTTCATAAAACGACATGGATAAGAAAGCAAGATCAATATAGCAATGAAGAATGCACAATCTCTCTAAAAGATAAGCAGAAGAAACGCGGGTGGTATGTTGACACTAGGTTTTCAAAACACATGAACGGTGATAGAGACAAGTTTCTTACATTACTAAATGAAAGAGATGGATCATTCTCCTTCGAAAATGATGATTCAACCAAAATCATTGGAAAAGGCACAGTCTGAATTGGGAACAAGAATGAAAAGGCATAAAATTTTATAATAGTAGAATATATGAAACATAATATTCTAAGTGTGATTCAAATGTGTGACCAAGGTCATAAAGTTACTTCCGATTCACAAAAGTGTGAGATAAGAAAAGAAGGTTCATGGAAATTGACCGCTACAGCTGCAATAAATTCAAGCAATATATATGTGTTAAGTGAAATTGGAAATGAAAAGTGTTGTCTAGGAAAGGAAGATGAAGCTTGTCTATGGCACAAATGAATGGGTTACATACATTTTGATAACCTTGTCAAAGTTAGCAAAAGAGAAGTAGTCAGAGAAATGCCCCAAATCATGAAACAAACCAACAATTTATGCAAGCATTGTCAACAAGGAAAGAAAACAAAGACTAGTTTCAAATAAAAGGAATATTCAATGACAAAACCACTAGAAATTGTGTATACTAATCTAGTTGGACCAACTATAAAAAATGGCTTAAATGGTGAGAAATATTTTATATTATTAGTTGATGATTATACAAGAATGACTGCAGTTTTCTTTCTCAAGAATAAGTCAGAAGCTTTTGAAAACTTCAAGATCTACAAGGAAATGATTGAATATGAAATTGATTCAAAAATCAAATACTTGAGATCCGATGATGGAGGCAAGTTCACCTCAAAGGAATTTATGTAATATTGCAACAATCATGGAATAAAAAGATAATTCTTCATTGCTAGGACACCTGAACAAAATGAAGTTGTTGAAAGAAAGAACATGACAATACAGGAAATGGATCGAACAATGCTAATGGATTCAAAATTGATAGATATTTTTTGGACACGTGAAGTGCATACAACAATTCACATTCAAACCAAAGTAATCCTCAGAAGGAACACTATCAAAACTCCTTACAAACTATGGAAAGGAAGACCAACAAATGTAAATCACTTCAGAGTTTTTAGAAGCAAATGATATATCAAAAGAGAAGATGGCAAAATATGAAAGTTTGACTCTCGCATGGACAAAGGAGTACTTGTTGTTTACTCAAGTACAAGGAAATCATACAGGTGTTACAATCTAAGATTGAACAAAGTTGTGGAAAGGATCAACATGACAATTGATGAAACAAGTAGACCAAAATAAAAGGAAGAAGAAAATAAATCAATGAAACAACCCTTAGAAGAATAAACAAACGATGAAAAAGAAGTAGAAAAGGAAGATGAAGAGAATTTGACAGAAGCATAAGAGAAAGTTCATCAAGTGCCTCCAAAGACACCCAATAGACGAGTACAAAAGAATCATCCTTCATAACAGATTATCAGAGACAAAGATGTAGGAATTGAGACTAGAAGAAAAATCTATTCACCAAAACAAACACACTATAGTATACCTAGGGAGGTAATATGGGGTACCTAGGGAGGTACCCAATGGGAATATAGTTATGTGTTATTAATGGAAGTCAATTAATATATAGGAATGTGGTCATTCAATGTAAGTTGGACTAGGTCCACTGTATTAATAAAGGCCCATTATGGTAGTTGGATGTAATAAATGTGAGAAGGCTTTCTAGGAGGTTCCTAGGAGATAGGGAGAACTATATAAATAAGTGCAGGCAATGTAATGAAACATAGTGAAGAATATTGTGATTATACAAGCAAGGATTGTTTGAGGAGTTTTGTCCTTCCATAAGGATTAATATATGGTCTTACCCTACCTCAAGGGTTTTCTCTATTTCTTGTCTTAGTGTTATGGTGAATGTTTTATGGTTTATTCTTGGTTATTTATGAAGTATATTTACAAATATGGTTTAGGTACTTAACAATTGGTATCATATCACTTTCCTTGGCCAAAGAAGGAAATATTTGTTTTCTCTTTTTGCAGAATTTTTTCTAGCGAAAAAAAAGAGGGCGGCACACTTCAGGTTCATATGTAAAACTTTACGAGATAAATTTGGAAAAACAAATTGGGTATTTGAATTCCTCTCGGAAAAATATCCAATTTAAAAAAAACAATCAATGGAAACGGAGTTCAGGAAGTAAAGTTATGAGCATTTTAAATTCAACTGTTTTTCGGTGTTTTTTCAGAAAAAACTGTGATTTTCTGTCGTAACTTATTGTTCTATTTTTTAGGTTTTTTCATAGCAAGATGTATTTTACACGGAAATGTGATGGCCCTAGTATTGAATCATTCATTAAAGAAATAAAATCAGCATGAGAAGATACTTGGCCCCATTGGGTAGATCTCAGATTGCAAGGTGATGCTGGCAATTGGTGGAAATCACTTGATTATAAGGAGATGATGAGACTCTCCAATGTAGAATTTGAAAAAATATTGTTAGACAAGTGGTCTCATGGTGAAAATAAGGATAAAGAGAGAACCAAAAGTTTATTTTCATGTGAAAAATCTATATTATAGGTTCATGGTTGTATTCATAAAGAAAAAACCCTAGTTGCATGCATAATTTTATCAATGTTCAGTTGGTTAATAGATTGCAAGTTCCAATAAAGAATATTCCAAGCACACATGTTGAGGGTGAAAATGTTCAAATTTTTAAAGATTTGAAGATTACCATGGATAAATATGTGCTTCATTCAGATTTTTATGCTATGGATATGGATGAAGTGGATATTGTTTTGGGATATCCTTGGATAGAATCAGTGGGTACCATTAATATTAATGTACAAAATAAGTTTTTAAAGTTATGGTACAAGAAAAAGAAAATCACATTGCAGGATGTGTCTCTTAGTAAGAAAGATGGACCCATGGAGGCTAGCAAAGAAGTTATTGCCCAATCTGAAGTTGAATAAGAGGCAAAGTCTATAGAAGGAGATGAAGCAAAACTACAAGAAGGACATAATCAGGAAGCTACGGAGGTCATTGACTCAAAGGAACAAAGTGTTGCAGATTTGAAGAAAAAAGAGAAAATTCCTACAGTTGTTGTATATCGCCATCCACATAATATAGAGATGAAAAAGTCATCAAGGCAAGGGCATGTGCATGAACACATTTATGCACCAGCAGGGCACCAAATAGGAAACTGATCAAGAGGTGCATGGAGGACTACCAACACTACGGGAAGAGCTCAAGCTACATAAACAATCCCATGGCAACCCCGACATGATGCAGAGAAAGATAAGGGTGGAAAGGTAGCAGATAGACATCATGTTCGACTTCCATTGGGATGGATGGATGGTCACACTTGGTACCAATTGGCTACATTTCTTAGTCAGTCATATTATATGGTTTCTTCTCATGTTTCGAGGACGAAACATGTGAAGGGGGATGGAATGTAGTATACCTAGGGAGGTAATATGGGGTACTTAGGGAGGTACCCAATCAGAATGTAGTTATGTGTTATTAGTGGAAGTCAATTAATATATGGGAATGTGGTCATTCAATGTAAGTTGGACTAGGTCCACTATATTAATAAAGGCCCATTATGGTAGTTGGATGTAATAAATGTGAGAAGGTTCTCTAGAAGGTTCCTAGGAGATAGGGAGAACTATATAAATAAGTGTAGGCAATGTAATTAAACATAGTGAAGAATATTATGATTGTACAAACAAGGATTGTTTGAGGAGTTTTATCCTTCCATAAGGATTAATTTATGGTGTTACCCTACCTCAAGGGTTTTCTCTATTTCTTGTGTTAGTGTTATGGTGAATGGTTTATGGTTTATTCTTGGTTATTTATGAAGTATATTTACAGATCTGGTTTAGGTACTTAACACACACCTAGCACTCTCATCTACAATTGAACCAAACTATTTTGAATAAGCTGACAATAATGAATTTTGGAAAAAGGCCATGGATGAAGAATTGGATCAAATAGATAAAAATGACACTTGGGAGCTTGTTCCAAGTCCAAAGAATAAGAATGTGATTGGCACAAAGTGGGTCTTCAGGAAGATGGACATGATACAAGGAACACAACTAGATTGGTATGTAAAGGATATGCATAGGTTAAAGGAATCGAATTTGAAGAGACATTTTCCCTAGTTGCCAGAATGGAAGCAATCTATTTGCTTTTATCTTATGCATGCTCCAAAAGTATTAAAATGTATCAAATGGACGTAAAATCATTTTTTTCTGAATGGGGAACTTGAAGAATAAGTCTACATTGAAAAAACATAAGGATTTCAGTTGTCACAGAACATATATTATGTGTATAAACTAAAGAAGGCCTTGTATGGTCTAAAACAGACTCCTAGAGCAATGTACTCTAGACTGGATAGGTATCTACAATAGGTAGGGTTCAAAAAAGGAAGTGTAGACATGAACCTCTACATCAAGGTAAGTCAAGCATAGATGATTTTAGGGGCTAAATTTCGCAAATGGGCTAATTTTCCATGGTTTTTCCCAAAAACAGATTCGCCAATTTCCATTTTTTCTAAAAACGATTAACCCAAATTCCATAGAATAAAATTATTTTACCTTAAAAATCACCAAAAACTTATAGAAACTATATAAAATCCATAGAAATTTGAATATTTTTTATAAAACTATAGCCAAACATTTTATATTTTTCATATTAAGGACTAGTAAGATTAGCTCAAGTTTCTACCTTTTAATATAAAACTCCATCCTTAAAAACATCCATGAAGTCAAGGTAATATTTTATTAATTGAAGTTTATGTTGATGATATTATTTTTGGTAGTGATGATGACAGATTAAACCAGAAATTTGCAATATATATGTAGAATGAATTTAAAATGCCGTTACCTAGAGAACTATCCTTCTTTCTTGGACTTCAAATACATCAAAGAAATAAAGGAATTTTTATTTCTCAAACCAAGTATATCATAGAAATGATAAAGAGGTTAAGATTTCAAACCAATTATGACTCCCATGCAAACCAGTTGCAAGTTGAGAAAAGATGATGACTCAAAGTCTACAAATCAGAGGCAATAGAGGTCAATGATTGGCAGTGTACTATATGTAACAACATCCAGACCAGATGCAATTTAGGAAGTTGAACAAGTGGCACGATTTTAAGAAGCACCAAAGGAATCACATTTATTAATAGTAAAGAGGATTTTCATATATCTCAAAGGAACAAAAGAGTTTGGATTATGGTATCCAAAAGGAAAGGAGCTATCACTTGTTGCCTACACAAATTCATATTGGGCAGGTTGTATTGATGACCGACGAAGCACTAGTGGAGCATCATTATACTTGGGTGAGTGTTTAGTATCATGGATAAGAAAGAAACAATCATCAATATCCTTATCTACAACCGAGGTAGAGTATATTGCAACAACATCACGTTGTACACAGGTTCTTTGGATGAAACAAAATCTGACAGATATACAGGTTGACTATGATGAGCCCATTCCAATCTATTGTGATAATACAAGTGCCATCAGTATATGAAATAACCTGGTGATGCACTCCAAGATGAATAACATTCAAATCAAGTATCACTTTATACGGGAGAAGGTTGCAGAAAATAACATTAGAGTTGAGTATGTGGGCACAAAAGAACAAGTGGTAGACATATTTACAAAACTAGTTCCATGGGAATCATTTGAATATATTCACCAGAGACTTGAATTTATTTCTACTCCAAAATGAATTATTTTTGAATTCTTATCTTATATGTCTTATATGTACATGAGGAAGCACCATAAGAGGACATATTAGTCAGGGGGAGCAACAATTTATTTCTACTCCAAAATGAATTATTTTTGAATTCTTATCTTATATGTCTTATATGTACATGAGGAAGCACCATAAGAGGACATATTAGTCAGGGGGAGAAACCCTGAATGGAAATACAACTTTGCCATTGATGACAAAGGGGGAGAGGTTTATCATATGCAAAGGACAAAGGCATGGTTCCAGGGGGAGCACGAGTGATATGATTTCAGTATTGCATCAGAGTGTTTCCATCAATGTCAAAGGGGGAGATTGTTGATTAAGGTTAGTTGTCATTGATGTCAACCCTTGAAGAAATACTGGTAGCACAAAGGTTTGGGTAATGGACCCAAGTTTTTTTTATGTAAAGATGAATCATTATGTTCTTGTCATGGTTGATAAGAATTACAAATGGATGAACTCCAATGTGGTCCCCTTATGGTGAAATCCCTCAAAGGAAGATGTTTTGTGGATTGAGTTATCCTAGAAGTATGGTTAGAGAACCCATTCTTATTTGCGCAATAATGAGATGAAGGTCAATGAATTTTTCATTGAAACTATCCTAGATGGATAGTTCTTTTCATTCCATTTCTGGTTGTATCTGCAACGTCACATAACTCCTCACGGTTACAGAGTTATGGCCATGAGAAGTTGGAGAACCAAGGGTTGGGAAATGGAGCCAAGTTTGTTTGATGGATAATGGTATGAGTTTTGATATATTTTCAGGTAATACTATTCTATATAGATGGTATATGCCATTCCATTTTTGGTGGTATGTGGAACATTACATAACTCCTCAAGGTCGCTCTCTAGAGTAAGCCAGAATTCAACAAGGTATGCCATTTTTACTATAACTCCTTTTATGAGAGGTTCCAAGTAGTGAAACATGGATCAATTGCATAAAACACACTGAAGAACATTGTTTATCATTTTCATATCTTTATTCATTACAGGTACAAAGTTATGATTATTTCAAGTTAGGGTTGTTGACTAATCCAAAACTAGTCACGTGAGACTAAAGAAAAGTTTGATGAAAATGTTAGTCTCTTATTGTTTAAAGTTAAGGAAGGTTTTTAGGTATGTGATCATATACACTAGGTCTATTATAGAGTTACAATTCATATTTGGATGATGGAATTGATGAGGAATCTTGGTTGAGGTATAAGTTGGGTACATGGTTGAGAAAAGTAGTTGATGAGTTGGCACATACATGCGGTGTACAGTTGATGATGTTGGTACATATTCATGAGTACTTGAAACGTGATTGGTACATACTTAGTACATGGTTGGTTTCACTTGTTTACTGTACAATTTGATTACAGATTGTTTGGTACAAGTTGGTGCATGGTTGATGCACTTGTTTATGGTCCAGGTTCATGCACTTGTTTATGGTACAGGTTGAGGTACATGTTGATGCATGGTTCAAGTTTATTGGTAAAAGTTTACAGTGGTATATATCACAGTGATAGTGTGACATTGGTTCCACCATTCTACTTCTACATCAGGGTGGTTGGACGGGGCAAGGAAAGGTGGTTGTAGCCACCTTCGAGTCGTAGTGAGAGAACATAGGGGGATGTAGCCTCCTTTTGGTTGTAGATAGAGAATTAGGAAGTTGGAGTGTTGGCATATTAATAGACATAAGGAAAAGTATTTGTTTGTCATTGATGGCAAGATCAACATGATGATGAAAAAAATGAGAAAGTGGCAAGATCAGCAACACAATGATGATGGAGATCGAAAAGGTCATATTAATAGTGAAGAGTAACAGTGATCATTGGATCACACATTCAAAATTCTCGATGGCGTCATATTTGAACTCAACCAGAAGGGGTGTATAGAAGAGGAGAATAGATCTCAGGTGTCAAATCTGAGCGAGAGGACCGATCGTCATTGGATCCAGAAGAACAAGTATGAATTTTAAGTGAAAGATGAAGTGGGATTACAAAGTGTCGAAAGAAGGAGGATCACCCATCATTGAGGAAGATACATGGTGAAAGATCAACACACGATAAAGGGTCCATTTTGGAGTTTTTCAGATTAGGAAATCCAAATAAAGGAGGTGCTCTAACCTCTTGAACTCACGATACACGAGGTTGCAAAATAATCTTGGCCATTGGAGCCAAAGGAAACTTGGAGAAATATTAGTGCAACTAAGCTCCATTTAGGATATTGCAACATGGAGTGTTGAGATGCCTCATCAAAGGACTTCCAAAGTCATGAATCACAAAGGGATTGTTTAATTAGCGAATGGTCATAACTTGTGGTAACATCGTTGAGAGTTAGATCAAGGATCTAGTGGATCTAAGCTCCATTTCAGAGATTGTGACATGGGAGAGTCGATATGCCTCATCACAGGATTCCTAAAATCATGAGTCGTGAAATCACTTTATGGATAAGCACTAGGTGACAGTCGTGGCCACATGAAGGAAGGAGTCTGCAAGTTACAAGGTTCCATTTCATGATCGGGAGTTGGAAGAGTCAATGTGACTCGCAACAAAATTCATGAAACGCGAAAC
Source organism: Picea sitchensis (assembly GCA_010110895.2). Taxonomy (NCBI): domain Eukaryota; kingdom Viridiplantae; phylum Streptophyta; class Pinopsida; order Pinales; family Pinaceae; genus Picea; species Picea sitchensis. The sequence continues at coordinate 95,807 of SNQJ01S0011067.1, forward strand.
TGCAAAGTGCCTCTTGATTAGGCCCATGGTCATAACCAGTGGGCATATGGGATAATTGTCAGACCCTATGGATTTAATCCAATGGTACTAGTTATTTGAGAATCTAATCGAGGGGCTACTGTTGATCTTCATGATTAATTGTTCAGTTACGATTCAGATAGGAGAAATGAATCATGGTTCTTGGATGGTTGGCGATTTAGTTGTTGTAGCGTTTCTTCCCTAGGAAATTTGAGGTGTAACTTAAGTGGTTGGGGTCCATAAAAGAGATATGTAGTGATTGTGTTTGTTTATTTGTTCTAACGGAAAAAATGAGTTTAACTGTAAGAAAGTTATAATTACAGCATGTAGAGTGAGAGATCAAACTCATAGATGAGCAAGAGATGATGAATAGACAGAAGAAAGAGAAGAATAGAAGAACAGTTTGACACATAGCAAAATGGCAGAACAAATAGAAGCAGAGAAGAATTGTAGATTAAAGAAGAAGAGGTAAGAATTGATATATCTGTACTAGTGGTTATTCAATATCTTATTTATGATCAGGGAGGTTGCATAGTGCTAGAGAGGACTATAGTCCTCTGTTGTTCAAGTTGGTGCTTGAATATTGGAAGTTGAATATTTCATCTAGTTGTGGCTAGAAAACAAGGTGGCAGGGTGGTGCTAGGGAAAACACATAGTTTTATGTATACAAGTTGGTGCTTTTATAAGACCAGTTGGTGCGGGAACAATCAGGGAGTTGATGCTTCCTTCGAGTTGGTGCTAGAGAAGTAAGAGGGTTGGTTCTCTCAATAAGTTGGAGCTTGCAAAATAGAGGTAGTATCCTCACTTTGAATTGGTTCTCAAAGATATATCATGTACAGAACTTAAAAGACAACCTATCATTCGAAGAAGAAGAGGTTTTCTCCCTTTGTCGATTTCCTCATGAAAATATGTCTCTGTGTATATCTTGTGTGTGACTGATGTTCTTTATTTATGTTGTTCATATCTTGTATAGAATTGATG
>SNQJ01S0011067.1:115620-139197 GCA_010110895.2 Picea sitchensis
ACATTCATTGGAAGCACCAACTTCCTTTGTTTTCTAGTTGCAAATGGAAGGAGGCTCCAACCCCCTATTTTCTTAGGCTACAACCTGTGGGAAGCTCCATGTTAAAATTACTAAGACAACTGAAAGGGGGGAGGAAGTGAATCAGTTCTTACTAACCTTAAAAGATATATGACTTATTCAAATTAATTTATAATCTCTTCCAAGTGACCATCAATGTTATACAAGATATGAACAACATAAATAAAGAACATCAGTCACACACAAGATATACACAAAGACAAATTTTGATGAGGAAACCCATAAAGGGAGAAAACATCTTCTTCTTCGAATGATAGGAAGTATTTTAAGTTATGTACATGATATATCTTTGAAAACCAATTCAAAGTGAGGCTACTACCTCTGTTTTGCAAGCTCCAACTTGCTGAGAGCACCAACCCTCTTACTTCTCTGACACCCACTAGAAGGAAGCATCAACACCCTGATTATTCTAGCACCAACTAGTCTTATACAAGTACCAACTTGTATAAAGAAAACTCTTTGTTTTCCCTAGAACCACCTTTCCACCCTATTTTCTAGCCACTATATATTAAAGTTTCAACTTCCAGTATTCAAGCACCAACTTTAATAAAAGAGGACTACAGTCCTCCCTAGCACCACCCAACCTCCCTGATCATAAATAAATGATTGAATAACCACCATTACAGATATAGCAATTCTTACCTCTTCTTATTTGTTCTACAACTCTTCTCTTCTTCTATCTATTCTGCAATTTTTCTTTGTTTCAAATTGTTCTTCTATTATGCTCTTACTTCTGTCTATTCAACATTGTTGCTAATCTTTGAATTTGATCTCTCACTCTGCATGCTGTAATTTTACCTTTCTTATAGTTCAACTCAATTTTTTCATTAGAATATCTAACCTAACACAGTCACTGCAAATCTCTTTTATGCACCCCAACCACTTCAGTTACACCTCAAATTTCCTAGGGAAAAAACGCTACAGCAACTGAATCGCCAATCGTCGAAGAACCATGATTCGGTTCTCCTAACTGAATCGTAACTGAACAATTAATCATGAAGATCAACAGTATCCCTTCTATCAGATTCTCAAATAACTAGCAACGTTGGATTAAATCCACAGGGTTTGACAATTATCCCATATGCCCATTGGTTGTGACCACAGGCCTAATCAAGAGGCACTTTGCAGTTTCACATTTCACAATTTTTTTTGTGAGTCACATTGACTGTTCCAACTCCTTATCATGAAATGAAACCTTGCGACTTGCAAGCTCCTTCCTTCAAATGCCCACGAATGTGACCAAGCTCTTATCCATAAAGTGCTTTCACGACTCGCGCTTTCGGGAATCCTATGATGAGGCATCTCGACTCTCCCATGTCACAATCTCTGAAATCGAGCTTAGCTCCACTAGCTCCTTCCTCCAACTATCGACGATGTGACCACAATTTATGGACATTCACTAATTAAACAAGCGCTTCATGATTCACAACTTTGGAAGTCCTACGATGAGGCTTCTCGACACTCCATGTTACAATCTCAGAAATGGATCTTAGCTGCACCAATATTTCTCCATGTGTCCTCTAGCTCCAATGACCAAGATTATTTCATCACCTCGAGTATCAAGAGTTTGAGAGGTTAGAGAATCTCCTTTCTTTGGATTTCACAATCTGGGAAACTCTGAAATGGACCCTTTTTCATGCACTGATCTTTCACCACGTGTCCTCCTCGATGATGGATGGTCTTCTGTTTTTCATGAATTTGTAATCTTGATTCATCTTCCACTTAAAAGTCAAGCTCATTCTTCTTAATCCAACAACGATTAGTCCTCTCACTCAGATCTGATGCCTGATATATTTTCTCCTCTTCTATGCGCTCCTCCTGGCTAAGTTCAAATCTGATGACATCATGAATTATGAATGGGTGATCCAACAATCACTGTTAATCTTACGATTTTGATCTCCATTATCGCTGCGTTGCTGATATTTTCACTTTCTCTTGTTCTTCAACATCATGCTGATACTTCCATCAATAAAAAACAAATACTCTGTCTTATGTCTGTAAATATGCCAACAATCTCTCCCTTTGGCCTTGATGGCAACTTCATCTTGAATAACTGCATGCATGAAGAAATACAAACCACACTACACTTTCTCCCCCTTTGACATCAATGTCAAAGAAGAAACACGCTCCCCTGAGAATAAATATAACATATATCCAATAAGTACTCCCCCTAACAAGTTGAATAGATTTGGAAAAAGAATATATAACCCCCAACTTCTGACGAATATATCCAAAAGGTGTCCCTGCTAAGGTTTTAGTAAAGATATTAGTTATTTTCTCTATGGAAGGAATATAATTCAGCTGAAAAACACTGTTTGTAACCTGTTCTCCGAGAAAATTATATTTGATTGGAATATGCTTAGTCTTGGAATGAAGAACAAGATTCTTGGAGACACTAATGGCATTGGTGTTATCACAGTGAATTGGAATCAGATTAGTCTTGGAATCAGATTAGTGGAATCACAATGTACTCTACCTCTGTAGTTCATAAGGAAAAATATCCATGCTTCTTACTAATCCATGCTACAAACGAGTCACCCAAGAATATTACACCTCCATTGCTTCTCTTTTTCTCATCCACACAATTTTTCCTATTAGCATTTGAATAAGTAGTTAACTGAATATTCTGATTTCTAGGATACCACAAACCATAAGTCATTGTTCCCTTCAAGTATTTAAATATCCTTTTTATAGCTACTAATTGACTATGTTTAGGAGCATACTGATAACGACCTACCATTCCAACAACTTGCATTATATCATGATAGGATGTAGTGATGTACAAAAGACTTCCTATCATTGATTGGTATGTCCTTTCATCAACATCAGGTGAAATATCATCTTTATTGAGTTTTCAACTGACCACCATAGGTGCACTAACGGGAGAATATCTTCCATCTAGAACTTTTTCAACATCTCTTTCAGATATTTTTCTTGAGTGATAAATATTCCTATAGAGCTTTGATGTACTTGTAAACCAAGAAAGTATGACAGTTCACCTATCATGGACATCTCGAAAGTTGTTTGCATAGAGTTACCAAACCACTTTCTTGAACCATTTGTCTTGTAAAAATTTGTCGAGTCTATAATACCAAGCTCATGGTGCTTGCTTCAGTCCACATAAAGCCTTCTTCATCTTCCAGACATAGTCAAGATTATCTGTTAGTGATAATCATTCAGGATTATCCATATATACTTCTTCCTTTAGATCTCCATTAAGAAATGCTGACTTTACATCCATCTGATATAATTTAAAGTTTTTATGACATGAATATGCAAGAAACATTCATATGGCCTTAAATTTTTCGACTGGTGCAAAGGTTTCATCAAAGTCTTGTCCTTCAACTTGTGCATACCCTTTGCAAACTAATCTAGCTTTATTCCTAACAACTTGTCCTTTTTCATTCATTTTATTCTTGAATACCCATTTGGTGCCTATTACATTCTTATCTTCAGGTCTAGGAACAAGTTGCCAAGTATTGTTCTTCTCAATCTGTTCAAGCTCTTCATTCATAGCTTTAATCCAATCATCATGCTTGCTGGATTCATCAAATTTTTTAGCTTCAATCATAGATAGAAAAGAAACCTGATATTTTTTTGAGTCTTTAATCAATTTCCTTCTTGTTTGAACTCCTTTATTTATATCACCAATTATCTGATTTTCAAGATGATTCTTCCTAAATATTATGAGAGGTGATTTTTTTTCTTTCTACTGATTTTTTTGATCTTGGGTATTTGTGTCTTCATCTCATTCATATTCTTCTCTTTCTGATACTTGGACTTGTTCATCTCCGACTTCAACTATATATTGTGTTCCTGGTTCAACATTGATTACATTTCATACTGGGATTTCATCATCAAATTTAATGTCGATACAATCAACCAATTTATGCAGCCTCTTATTATAACATATGTATCCTTTACTGTTTGTAGCATAACCTAAGAAGATACCTTCATCATCCCTGTCATCATATTTTCCAATATGTTCATTATTATTCTTGATATAACATTTACTCCCAAAGACTTTAAAATGCTTGATTGAAGAAGGTCTTCCAAACCATAGTTCATAAGGATTTTTGTCACTATGTGTCCTGATATGATCTTTGTTCAAGATATGAATAGTTGTATGAATTTATTCCACCCAATATGTCTGAGCAATATTATTTTCATTCATCATTGATCTTTCCATCTGTTGAGCTAATTTATTCTTCCTCTCAACTACTCCATTTTGTTGTGGAGTCCTTGGAATAGTGTATTCTTGTTTGATTCCATGTTTATCAAAAAACTCTTTGAAGTTCCATGAAATAAACTCTCGTCCTCTATCATATGTTTGGAACATCCATTGTCAATATACCAGGGATTATTTTTTCGTTGGGATGATAAAACTAATCCACACTGGTCATCTTCTTTTTTCTTCCAAACCTTGAAATTTTCAGCAGTGAGTTTCAAATGTGGCTTATAATTTCTTAAGCAATAATCTACAACTTTATGTCCATAGTTATGACATACGTAACATTCTAGTTCTCTGAATAACAGATCATAACAATTGTTATGCTCATAATTGTTGTTATGTTTCTCTTGCGTCATTTTCCTAGACATCACATGATTTATAGTCTACGATTGTTTGTTGCTTGGTTGTCTCAATCTTTGTCGTGGAAGATAATTATTCCTTGAATAACTTGATTTCTCATATCTAATCCTTAAAGAACAAGTTATAGCTTTGTGACCAAAGTTAGAACAGAAAAAACAATATCCATAGAAAAATCCTTTTTACTTGGAAAAATATTATCTTCTTTGAGCGGGTCGATTTCTTCCATCCTGATAGTTTCCCTGATCGGTTCTGGTGATTATTATTTCATTCCTTATTTGTAGTTGATTTTATTTCTTTGTTTATGCAGAGTGGTTGTTGTTAACAAATGTAGATTTGACAAACTTGATGGGTTCTATATTACTTGGATGATAACTACATGATCCTTATTGATATCCCAAGCTAGATTTCAACTTTGGATTCCTTTGTTGATTTAGAATGGAGGCTAATTCTTCTGATGCTTTAATACTTGACATCTTTTGGTGATATAATTCCTTAAACATCTCCATTTCTTTTCTGGTTTTTACTATCTCTTCTTCCAAAGATTCACACCTCGCTTTCTTCTCTGACAACTATTATTTTAGAATGTACTATGTTTTCTTTGCCTCTTCTAACTCCACTTTTAGTAGAGAAAAGTCTTCATCAGTTTTTTTATCATTCATTTTAAACTGCATCAACAATTGTTTTTTTTTCTCTCTTCTAAAATCTTAGTCTGCCAATTTCTTCCAAAGCACTGATTAATTCACCTTCCATATCCACCACAGCCTTCCATATCCACCACAGCTTCTTCTTCATCCATTTCACCTCCTTTGTGTTTATCATCAAGATCTCCCATAGCCATAAGAATAAAATCATTCACTTTGTCTTCACACGATGAATCACTATCTATGTCTTTTGAGAAATCATCATTATTTGCACACAAACTTTTCTTTTTACTATATTTTTTAAATTGGTATTTCTTTTCATCATCAGAGTTCTGGTCTTTTTCGTCCTTTTTCTTGTGAGGACACTTAGATGAAAAATGGCCTATTTTACCACATTTAAAGCATTTGAAGGGAATCTTTCCTTAATATTTTCCTGATCTTCTCTTTAACCTTCTCACAAATTTTGCCTCAATATCATCTAGTTCTGAATCAGTAATATTGTCAGCTTTAAAAGATACTTCTCTAGTAATGGATTTATCTTTTCTAATTCTCATTTCATAAGCAGTTAGAGTTCCTAGGAGTTTATCAATGGAAAAAGTTTTAAGATCATTTAGTTCTTCTATTGCAGACACATTTGGATTAAATTTATCCAGAAGAGATCTTAAAATCTTCTGAACTAAAAATGATTCTTCAATCTTCTCACCAAGACCCTTCATGGCATTCACAAGTTCTTCATCTCTTAAAAAATACTTGCGAACTGTTTCATCGTCATTCATCTTTAGTTGTTCAAATTTCAATCTATATGTTTTAAGTTTGGCATCTTTTACTTTCTCATTTCCTTCATAATTGTTAATAAGTTTATCCCACATTGCTTTGGTAGTTTCAAGATGCATCACCTTTACAAACTTAGCTTCAGCAAGTCCATTCAAAATAGAATTCATTCCTTCAGCATTAAAGCTAAACTCTAACTTATCATCCTTGGAAGCTAGCACAACAGGATTTGTATATCTAGTCTCTACTACATCCCAAAACATCAGCACCTAAGGCCATTAAATAAGTTCTCATTCTAATCTTCCAGAAGGAAAAAATTGTTCCATCAAACAGAGGAGGCTTAGTGGTTGAAGTCCCTCCATGACTTGTCATGTTTAATATTACATATATACCTTTAAATAAAAATAACCTTGCTCTGATATCAGTTGTCTCAGTAATTTCAGAAAACCTTTTCGATACCGGTTGTTGAAATTAGCAGGACAAGCTGAAGAGGTGAATCCATTTTTCTTGAGCTTAAAGAAATGATATATGACTTATTCAAATTAATTTTCAATCTCTTCCAAAGTGACCATCAATTCTATACAAGATATGAACAACTTGCCAAAAGCCAAGACATCGATCACACACAAGATATACACAGAAACATATTTTCACAAGGAAACCCAAAAAGGGATAAAACCACGATTCTTCTTCGTAATGTTAGGCAGTCTTTTAAGTTATGTAAATGATATATCTTTGAGCACCAACTCAAAGTGGTATACTATCTATTTTGCAAGCTCCAACTTGTTGAAGGAAGGAACCAACCCTCTGGTTTCTCTAGCACCAATGAAGGAAGCACCAACTCCCACGATTGTTCATTTTCATGGTCTTATAAAAGCACCAACTTGTATGCATAAAACTGTGTTTCCTAGCACCACCACCTTACCTTGTTTTCAATACAACTAGATGAAATATTCAACTTCCAATATTCAAGCACCAACCCGAACAACCGAGAGGGACTATCAGTCCTCTGGCATATCAACCTCCACGATCCTTAAATAAATGATTGAATAAACACCAGTATAGATATATCAATTATTACCTCTTCTTCTTTAATCTACAATTCTTCTCTACCTTATTTGGAACAACCATTTTGCTATGTGTCAAATTGTTCTTCTATTCTTCTCTTTCTTCTGTCTATTCATCATCTCTTGCTCATCTATGAGTTTGATGTCTCACTCTACATGTTGTAGTTATAAATTTATTACAATTAAACTCATTTTTTCCGTTAGAACAACTAAACGAACACAATCACTACATATCTCTTTTATGGACCCCAACCACTTAAGTTACACCTCAAATTTCCTAGGGAAAGCTACAACAACTGAATTTCCAACCATCCAAGAACCATGATTGAGTTCTCTATCGAATCATAAGCGGGTACAATTAATCGTGAATATCCTTGTTAACCTGGATTAGATTCCAATTAACCAGTACCATTAGATTAAATCCATAGGGTCTAACAATTATCCCATATGCCCATTGGTTATGACCATGGGCCCTGATAAGGAGCGCACTTTCTGCGGTTTCGTTTCATGAATTTTGTTGCGAGTCACATTCACTCTTCCATCTCTCGATCACGAAATGGAACCTTGCAACCAGAGAATCCTTCCCTTCGCGTGGCCATGGTGACCTAGTGCTTATCCATAAAAGTGATTTCACGACATTTTAGGAATCAGTGTGAGGCATCTTGACTCTCCAAATTGTGATCTACGAAATGGAGCTTAGATCCACTAGATCCTTGCTCTAACTCTCGACGATGTTACCACAAGTTATGACCATTCACTAATTAAACAATCCCTTTGTGATTCATGACTTTGGAAGTCCTTTGATGAGACATCTCAACACTCCATGTTGCAATATCCTAAATGGAGCTTAGTTGCACTAATATTTCTCCAAGTTTCCTTTGGCTCCAATGGCCAAGATTATTTTGCAACCTCGTGTATCGTGAGTTCAAGAGGTTGGAGCACCTCCTTTCATTGGATTTCCTGATCTGCAAAACTCCAAAATGGACCCTTTATCGTGTGTTGATCTTTCACCATTTATCTTCCTCAATGATGGGTGATCCTCCTTCTTCTGGAAGAGCCTTTGTAATCCCACTTCATCTTTCACTTAAAATTCATACTTGTTCTTCTAGATCCAATGGCGATAGGTCCTCTCACTCATATTTGACACAGCGGATCTGTTCTCCTCTTACGTACACCCCTTACATTTTGAGGTTCAAATATGATTCCATAGATAATTCTGAGTTGTTGATCCAATGATCATTGTTACTCTTCACTATTAATATGACCTTTTCGATCTCCATCATCATTGTGTTGCTGATCTTGCCACTTCCTCGTTTTTGTCATCATCATGTCGATCTTGCCATCAGCCGATAGCGATACTTTGCCTTATGTCTATTAATATGCAGCACTCCAACTTCCAATTCTCTATCTACAACTTGGAAGAACATCCCCTATGTTCTCGACTGCAACTTTCTGAGGAAGGGGCTACAACCACCTTTCCTTTTACAGTCAACCATACGATGTCAGAAGTAAGAATGGTGGAACAATGTCATACTATCAACGTGATATACTTCTGCTGTAAACTTGTACCAAATAAGAAACTGAACAGACCATGCATCGAAGCATGTACTCAGCACAATACCATAAACAGGGTATGAACTTTGTGCCATAAACAAGTGCATCAATCGTACCAACTTGTACCAAACAATGCGTAATCAAATTATCTGATGAAACAAGTGAAACTTCAACCGTAATATGAAATTATGTACCAATCGTAACAAGTACTCATGAATAGCCACCAACATCATCAGCGTACATAGCATGCATGTGCCAGCTCATCAACTATTTGTCTCAAGCATGTACCCAACGTATACCTCAACCAAGATTCCTCATCAATTCCATCATCAAATATGAACTTGTAACTCTACTATAATAGACCCTGGTGTATGAGTCACATACCTAAAACCTTCCTTAACTTTAACAACAAGGGCTAGCATTTTCATCAAACTTTTCGCTTTAGTCTCTCACTTGACTAGTTTTTGGATTAGTCAACAACCTAACTTAGCGGTAATCATAACTTTGTACTTGTAGTGAATGAAGATATGAAAATGATAAACAACGTTCTTCAGTTTGTTTTATACAAATTGATCCCATCTTTCACCTACTTGGAACCTCTTAAAAGGATTTATAGAAAAAGTGACATACCTTGTTGAATTAGGCTTATTCTGAAGGCGACCTTGAGGTTATGTAACGTTCACATACCACCGGAAATGGGAATGGAATATACCATCTTATATGGGAATAGTATTACGGGAAATATATCAAAGAGCTCCTTACCATTCATCAAACAAACTTGGATCCATTTCCCCAGCCTTGGTTCTCCAACTTCTCATGGCCATAACTTTCTGACCGTGAGGTGTAGCTGACGTTGCAGATACAACTAGAAATGGAATGAAAGAACTATCCATCTAGGATGGTTCAATGAAAAATTAATTGACCTTCATCTCATTATTAGCAAAAAAAACATGGGTTCTCTAACCATACTTCTAGGATAACTCAATCCACAAATAATATTTCTTTAGAGTTTCACCATAAGGGGACCACACATTGGAGTTCATCCATTTGTAATTCTTATCAACCATGACAAGAACATAATGATTCATATTTACATCAAAACAACTTGGGTCCATTACCCAACCTTTGTGCTACAGGTATTTCTTCAAGGGTTGACATCAATGACAACTAACCTTAATCAACAATATCCTTTGGAATTGATACGGAAACACTCTGATGTAGTACTAAAATCATATCACTCATGCTCCCCACGGAACCATGCCTTTTTCCTCTGCATATGATAAACATCTCCCCACTGTCATCAATGGCAAAGTTGTCTTTCCATCCGAGGTTGCTCCCCCTGACTAATATGTCCTCTTATGGTGCTTCCTTGTGTACATATAAAACATATAAAGATAATAATTCAAAAAATAATTCATTTTGGGTAAAGAAACAAATTCAAGTCTAATTGAATATATATTCAAATGATTCCCATGGAATAGTTTTGTAAATATGTCTACCACTTGTTCATTTGTTCCCACATAGTCAACCTCTAAATATTTCTTTTAAGCAACCTTCTCGGTATAAAGTGATACTTGATTGAGATGTTCTTAGCTTCATCTTGGAGTGCATCACCGAGTTATTCATATACTGATGGCACTTGTATTATCTAATGATTGGAATGGAAACAAATATGAATCCTTTGTATATATGTCGGATTTTTTCATCCAAAGAACATGTTTACAATATGATGTTGTTGCAATATGCTCTGCCTGGAGTTAGATAAAGATAGTGATGATTGTTTTCTTTCTTATCCATGATACTAAAAAACTCACCCAAATAGAACACTTCTCCACTAGTGCTTACATTCGGTCATCAATACAACGTGCCCAATATGAATTTGTGTAGGCTGTAACAGAAATTGTTAGCTCCGCTCCTTTTAGAATGCACCATAATCAAACTCTTTTGTTCCTTTGAGATATATGAAAATCCTCTTCTTGTTAATACATGTGGTCCCTTTTCGTGCTTCTTAAAAATCATGCCGCGATTGACTTCCTAAATTGCATCAGTGCGGATGTTGTTACATGAGTACCGCCAATCGATGACCTCTATTGCTTATACGATTTTTATACTTTGAATCATCATCTTTTGCTCAACTTGCAGAAGTGGTTTGCATAGGGTCCTCATTGGTTTGAAATCATAACTTCTTTATCATTTCTATGATATACTTGGTTTGAGAAATAAAATTCCTTTGTTTCTTTGATGTATTTGAATTCCAAGAAAAGAAGGATAGTTCTCTAGGTATTAACGACATTTAAATTCATTCTACATATATTTTGCAAATTTACAGTTTAATCTATCGTCATGCTACCAAAAATAATATCAACATAAAGCTTCAATTAATAAAAGTATTACCTTGACTTCATGGATGATTTTAAGGATGAGAATTTATATTAAAGGTAGCTTGGGCTAATCTTACTAGTCCTTAATATGAAAAATATAAAATGTTTGGCTATAGTTTTATAAAAATATTCAAATTTCTAAGGATTTTATATAGTTTCTATAGAATTTTGGTGTTTTTAGGTAAAAATAATTTTATTCTATGGAATTTGGGTTAATCGTTTTTTAGAAAAAATGAAATTAGCAAATCTGTTTTGGGAAAAACCATGGAAAATTAGTCCATTGTGAAATTTAGCCCCTAAAAATAATCATGTGACTTACCTTGATGTAGAGGTTCAGAATCTACACTTCCTTCTACGAACTACATTGTAGATACTTATCGGAGTCTAGAGTACCATGCTCTAAGGATTCGATTTTAGACCATACCAGGGCGCTTCTTTAGTTTATACATAATATATGTTCACGACAACTGAAATCCTTCTGTTTGTTTGATGTATACTTATTCTTCAAGTTTCCCATTCGAGGAAAAGATGATTTTCGTCCATTTGATACATTTTAATACTTTTGGACCATGCATAAAGATAAAACAAATAGATTGCTTCCATTCTATCAACTAGAAAATGTCTCTTCAAATTTGATTCGTTCAACCTATGCATATCATTTAAATACCAATATAGTTGTGTTCCTTACATCATGTCCATCTCTTCTCGAAGACCCACTTTGTGCCAATCACATTCTTATTCTTTGGACTTGGAACAAGCTCCCAAGTGTCATTTTTTCCCTATTTGATCAAATTCTTCATCATGGCCTTATTCCAAATTCATTAAGTGTCGACATTCAAAATAGTTTGGTTCAATTGTAGATGAGAGTGTTAGATTATGCGTTAAATTTACCTAAACTAGATCTATAAATATACTTCATAAATAAACCAAAAATAAACCCAAAACCATTCAATAAAACACTAAACACAAGAATGTAAAACCTTTGAGGTAGGGTAATACCGTATATTAATCCTTGTGGAAGGATAAACTCCTCAAACAATCATTGTTTTATTTTCAATCACAATATTCTTCACTATGTTTAATTACATTGCCTACACTTATTTATATAGTTCTCGCTAGCCTCTTTTGGGAACCTTCTGAAGAGCTTCTCACATTTATTACATCCAACTATACTTAATGGGCCTTCATTAATATAGTGGACCTAATCCACCTTACATTGAATAGGCCACATTCCCATATATTAATTGAGTTCCACTAATAACTTACGCTGAAACACATATCTACATTCTCATTGGGTACCTCCCTAGGTACCCCATATTACCTCCCTAAGGTATACTACGTTTCTATCCCCTTCACATGTTTAGATCCCTCGAGCATGGGAAGAAAGCATACAATATGACCGACTAAGTATTGTAGCCAACTGGTACCAAGTGTGACCATCCATCCATCCAATGGAAGTCGAACATGATAACTATCTGCTACCTTTCCACCCTAATCTTTCTATGCATCATGTCGAGGTTGCCATGGGATTTTTACGTAGCTTGAGCTGTTCAGGTAGTGTTGGTAGTCCTCCATGCACCTCTTGATCGGTTTCTTTTTTGGTGCCTGGCGGTATAAATGTGTTGATGCGCATGCCCTTGCTTTGATGACTTTTTCATCTCTATGTGATGTGGATGGCGATATACAAATTCCTACAGTTTTTGTAGGAATTTGTTCTTTTTTTCTCCAAATCTGTAAAACTTTGTGCCTTTGAGTCAATTGACCTCCTTAGCTTCTTGATTTTGTCCTTCTTGTAGTTTTGCTTTATCTCCTTCTATAGACTTTGCCTCTTATTCAACTTCATATTGGGCAATAACTTCTTTGCTAACCTCCATGGGTCCATCTTTCTTACTAAGAGACACATCCACGCAATGTGATTTTCTTTTTCTTGTACACAACTTTAAAACTTATTTTGTACATTAATATTAATGTGGGTACCCGTGATTCTATCAAGGATATCCCAAAACAATATCCACTTCGTCCATATCCATAGCATAAAATCTGAATGAAACACATATTATCCATGGTAATATTCGTCTTTAAAAGAAATTTGAACATTTTCACCCCACCTCAACGTATTGCTTTGAATATTCTTTTATTGGAACTTGCAATCTATTAATCAACTGAACATTGATAAAATTATGCATGCAACTACGGTTTTTTCTTTATGAATGCAAACATGAACCTGTAATATAGTTTTTCACATGAAAATAAACTTTTGGTTCTTTCTTTATTATTATTTTCTCCATGAGACCACTTTTCTAACAATATTTTTCAAATTCTGCATTGGAAGTCTCATCATCTCCTTATAATCAAGTGATTTCCACTAAATGTGACATCACCTTGCAATTTGAGAACTACCCAATGGGGACGAGTATCTTCTCATGCTGATTTTATTTCTTTAATGAATGATTCAATGCTAGGGCCATAACTTTCCTCCGTAAAATACATCTTGCTATGAAAACCTAAAAATAGAACAATAAGTTAAATGAGGAAAATCCGCAGTTTCGAAAAACGCAAAACAATTGAATTTAAAATGTCGCCAACTTTGCTCGAACTCCGTTTCCATTGTTTTTTTTTAAATTAGGGTATTTTTCCAAGAAGATGCAATACTCAATTTGTTTTTCGCATTTAGCTTGTAAATCCTTTACATATGAACCTGAAAGAGTGTGTCGCCCTCTTTTTTCAGAAAAATTAGCAAAAGAAAACCATATTTCAGCTATTTGGCCAGGAAAGTGGAAATATGATATATTGTTCAATTACCCTAAACGAATCTATAAATATGCTTCGCATAAATAACCAAAAGTAAATACGCAAACGATCACCATAACACTAACACAAGAAATAGAGAAACTAAACATTGAGGTAGAGATAACACCATATATTAATGAAATCCTTATGGAAGGGACAAACTCTATCAACAATCATTGGCAATACATTCACATAATTCTTCACTATGTTTCATTACATTTGCCACTTATTTACTTATAAAGGATTCCTCCCTATCTCCTAGGAACCTCCTAGAAAGCCTTCTCATTATTACATGCAACTACCATAATGGGCCTTTATTAATATGAATTGGACCTAGTCGAGCTTACATTAGTGACCACATTCCCATATATTAATTGACTTCACTAATAACACATAACTATATTCCATTGAACATCCTAGATACTTATATTACTACTCCTAGGTAATACTATAGATGTGTTTGTTTTGGTGGAATGGGTCTTCTTCTAGTCTGATTCCTACATCTTTGATACCGATGTCTGTTATGAAGGATGATTCTTTTTGTACTAAGTCTGTTAGGTGTCTTTTGAGGCACTTGATGAACTTTATCTTCATCCTCCTTTTCTACTTCTTTTTCATCGTTTTATTTATTCTTCTAAGGTTGTTTCATTGATTTATTTTCTTCTTCGTTTATTTTGATTACTTGTTTCATCAATTGTCACGTTGATCCTTTCTAACTTTGTTCAATCTTAGATTACTTAACACTGTATGATTTCCTTATTACTTGAGAGTAACAACAAAATTACTCCTTTGTCCACGAGTCTATTTTTCATATTTTTACATATTCTCTTTTTGATATATCGTTGCTTCACAAAAAACTTGAAGTGCTTTACATTTCTTGGTCTTCCTTTCCATGATTTGTAAGGAGTTTTGATAGTGTTCCTTCTGAGGATTACAGTTTGAATAATGAATTGTTGTATTCATTTCCCGTGTCCAAAAATATCTATCAATTTGAATCCATTAACATTGTTGATCCATTTCCTGTGTTTTCATGTTCTTTCTTTCAACAACTGTTTTGTTGGTGTCCTAGAACGAAGAATTTCCTTTATTCCATGATTGTTGCAATATTACATAAATTCCTTTGGGGTAAAGACTTGTCTCCATCATCGATCTCATTTGTTTGATTTTTGAATCAATTTCATATTCAATCATTTGCTTGTAGATCTTGAAGTTTTCAAGATTAGAGCTTATTCTTGAGAAAGAAAGCTGCATTCATTCTTGTATAATCATCAACTAATAATGCTAAAATATTTCCTCTCACATTTTAAGTCCTTTTTTTAGTTGGTGCAACTAGATTAGTATACACAATTTCCAATGGTATTGTCATTGGTCTCTTCCTTTTTATTTGAAACTAGTCTTTTGTTTTATTTCCTTGGTGACAATGCTTACATAAGTGTTGGTTGGTTTAAGTGATTTAGGGGAATTTCTCTGACTACTTCTCTTTTGCTAACTTTGACAGGTTATCAAAATGTATGTAACCCATTCATTTGTGCCATAGCCAAGCTTCATCTTCCTTTCCTAGAAAACCTTTTCTTCCAGTTTCACTTAACACATATATGTTGTAGAAATTATTCCGACTCTAGCGGTCAATTTCCATGAAGACATGGCCTTTCTTATCTCTTTCATTGAGTCGGAAGTAACTTTATGACCTTGGTCACACATTTGAACATCATACTTAGAATATTATGTTTCATATCTTCTGCATATAAAATTGTATGCCTTGCAATTCTTGTTTCCCCGAAATTCGGTGTGCCTTTCAATGATTTTGGATGAATCATCATTTGAAGGAGAATGGTCCATCTCTTTCCTTTAGTAATGTAAGAAAATTGTCTATCACCTGTCATGTTTTTTAAACAGGTATCAAAATACCACCTTGCCGTTCTTGCTTATCTTTTAGAGATTGTGCATTCTTCGCATTGCTATATTGATCTTGCTCGCTTATCCATGTAATAGTTTTATGAAGTTCATGTATCGTGTTGTTATTTCACGAAGGTTCATTCTGAGGGACTATCGATGCACGAAATATTTGATACATGTCCAAAATGTTACATTTGTAACATTCCACTTCGATGTCGAAGATTCAAACTGTTGTAACTTCTTCTTTGTATTTCACTAGGTGTTCTTGAATAGCCTTTGTTTATGACTCTCAAATTTGTTATTGTTCTTATTGTTAGCTCGCAATTCACAACTTTATGTCCAACATTATTACATGCATAACATAAACCAAAAATATAGTTTGATACCTAGGAGTTGAGGATATTTTAGGAGGGCTTCTCCCATGAATCCTTCTTCTTCTTGATGCCTATCGTTGGTTATTTGATTACGAAATATGACTCTTCTCGGTGGACAAGTATCCCTATAATATTCCTTGTATATCCTTCTATCGCGATTGTTTCTTGATGAGAACATCGCTACTACCAAAGCAAGCGTGGAGCCGGCGCATGTGTTTTTAAACACATTACATATAAGCTTGATAAACTTTTGAATTTTCATTAAATATGAAGCACCATACCCTTCAATAAAACATTTATGAAGAAGTGCCTGTTGTATTGTATCAGACCCCGAGCCTTACTCTTATGCGAAGAATAGATAGGAGGCATTTACTTTGGTGTCACCGGTAGATGCGGATTTTAAGTCTAGATTAGGCAGGTCTTGGGATTCGAGAGGAAAAGCGGATATAGACACCCTCCCCTTTTGTACATTGTAACATTATCAAGCATTGAGAAGAGAAGAGCAATGGAGAAATTGTATAGAAGAACACCCATGTAGAGTTTTGAATTAATAGAAGGGAGTCTTTGATTGGTCCGCGATTACGGTGTTGTTTCTCTGTGTATGTTGTTTATGTGCTCTGAATGTATGTTTACGTACATTTGCTTTGTATATGTTATTGCATGAAAAATTTGAGTTTGAAACTAAAGTCTGAATGGGAGATGAAACGAGTTTCAATTGTTTCTGTCTTAGCGAGGAGATTCTGCCCGAAGTGCGATGAAAATTCATCACGCAAGGGAAGTGCATTGTGAAGGCTCCAACGGTTTACTTTGTTCTCTCATTCACCCGAGAGGTGGGTATCTATTGAATCACATTGCAAGAGTGCCGCAGGCGAGGGAAAAGGCCTCGGTTGCAAATTTAGAATGAAGAGAAGGCTATTTGTAGTGATTGCACGAGAGTGGCGAGATTCAATGCTGGGGAAGCTGTTGAATTGAAGCGCAAGGAGTCGTGCAAAATATCTTTTTTCTAAGTCGGCTGTGAAGAAATCTCGGAGGGAGAGAGACCCTCGAAAATTATTGAAAGGCATGCACAAAGAGATTCGTGAAATCCCTATGAGGGAAGCCAGGCGAGGATATCATAGAGAGAGGCAGGCAAACCCGGTACGGATCTTGTGGAAGTGTGAGGAGGTTACGACCACAACCAAGCCCAAGCTCAAGAGAATTGTTGAACCGTTGGATCAGGGGGATATTTTCCCGTCAGCCATTAGATCACAGGAAAGTTACTTTTAGATTTAAAAGATCTGAGTGTCTTAGGAAAAGTCGCTCCGAGGACCCCGGTCTTTAGTTTCCATGAGGTAGAATGAGAGACCACAGTCGAAAGCCGAGGAAGATCCAAGCCGTGATCCCAGCCCGGACGCGTGTCGATTACGAAGTCATCAAACTTTGGAGGCATCGAGTTTTACAAAGGCAAGAGAAGGCAGGAACCTTTTTAAGTCTCAAAATACAGGCGGAGAATCTCGGTCGTCGATGTCCATGAACCGTGGCGGAGATCCCGAAGAATCAAATCAGGAGGTCAAGATTTCGGAGGTGAGGAGACTTCGAGCATATTGAAATCGTGATTAGCGATTTCCCGACATAATCGGAGCCGTCGATCACTAGGGGGACAGGTGGCACGAGACCCCGGGGAGTCGGGATTCGGTATTTTGGGTTTCCCTCATACGAAGGAATCACGGCCGGAGAAGTCGTGAAATCACGAATCACCTTAAGTCCCACAACTATAGCATTTGGTGGAGGACAGGTGTCACCCCATATCGGATATCGGGGTTTAGAAGGGTCCGTGAAATTGTGACACGAAAATCGCGATTTTATGAAACACGAAATCTCTAACGACCGAAAGTCTGGGCCATAGGCACTGGAGATAAGGACAGGTGTCAGAAGGCTAAGCCCTACCGTGGGTGGACGCCAAGTGGCATCGAATGCGGGGTTCTTGACTGAATAACTGCATGTTGGGATCCGCGATCAGGAAGCTATCCAGCGGTGGCGTGGCTTGTGGGACCGGAGAAGTGGAATCTGGTGGCATCGGGGATGCGGTCCAGATTTCGAAAGGTCACGCGAGTTCGCGCTATCATTTTAATTAATCTGACTTTGATTAGGAAAAGAGCGTGGTCGATTGGGCCGATGGGTCATATGCAAGAAAGGGATAGGCGGGAGGAGCTTGGAAAGGAGAAAGGTGCTACAGAACCGAATTCGAGGATTAAGTAGGGCACGAGAACTACGATGCTTGCGCATATGAATATTTCGATAGGGATGTCCCGATATACAACGGTGACATGAAACCCCTTCGGGTTTTGGGGTTTTGTGTAGCATGAGGAACATGTTCGTGAGTTTTGCGATAACGATAGACCTGATTTATCGATAATCTAAAGGGAGATCATGGAGAGCGATACATTGGATATTAGGGATCTGATAAGGGATCAGAAGAACCTTGAAGTTCTTTAGGCCTAGGATAAAGGTCGGTGGGGAAATTGGACATTGCACGGGTGAAGCGAGTCGTGTCAAGTGGTATTAGAGCAAAGGAAGTTCTTTGCTTTCCATAGCAAAGAAGAAGGAAATTCACCATATTGAAGAAATCTCACCAGGTCACACGAACAGAGGACCAGGGATGTGTCGCGAAGAAGAGCTGAGACAAGTAGCTAATCGAGAGAAATTGAGAAATGAGATATGGGAGTCTTGGTGGTGCGGAAGATATGTAAGTAGCGCAGAGATGCACAACAAATGGTGGAGATCTAAGTGACTCCAAAGGAGAAGCTGAAGCTGAACAACAAGAAGAAGCTGCAGCCGAAGATGCAACAAACAAACACCTGATTAGGGCTATTGCAAAGATGGGTGCTAGAGAAAAAATGGACATTCCGGTTTATGAAGGAAACTTGGATCTAGAGGAGCTTCTAAGATTGGATCGAGAGGAATCTTGATACCTACTCCGATTATGAGGATATTGAAGAGGACAAAAAGGTTAGGCATCGCTGTCACAAAATTAAAAGGACATGCGGCATTATGGTGAAGACGGAAACTTGAGGAAGATAGAGCGTTTCAAAAGGGCAAGAAAAAAGATCAAAAGTTGGGATCGAATGATTCAAAGATGAAGGCAAAGTTCACCCCAAGAGATTATCAAATCACAATGTTGAGGAAAGGATCACGAGAACACGGGGCGAGAAGTTGATAGCGGTGAAGGGTATCACAGAAATTCCTACCGAGGTTCAATATCAGAGCAGGTCATCGAAAGAGTGATGATGAAAAATTTGCTAGGTATATGAATGGCTTAATATACAATATCCAGGATGAGATGAGCATGATAGCCATCTGAACGGTTGAGGATGATACATATCGAGGTAACGTGAAGCGAAGAAAGCAGAATTAGTAATCAGCCTGGCGAGGTAAGGGGCAAAAGTCAGCCCAAAGGGTAAATGGAGTTACCGGGATAAATACCAAAGCCCAAAGGAGGAGTGGAAGACCTCGGGTAAAATTTGAAGAGGTGGAACCTCACGGCGAGGGCCACATCGGGAACAGAAGGTAGAAAAAGAAAAAAATGATCGTGAGAGATCTGTTGATGCAAACACTCTTCCTGGTACTAGAGGTGAGGTAGAGGAGAGGAGGAATCATCACATGTTACACATGTGGGAGAAATGGACACAAAGCAGTTGATTGTCGGATAGAAAGGATGGAGGAAGCGCACATGCGTCAAGGCACATAGGCAATTTTGATCTGAGGAAGATGCAAAAGATGGAAGGTCATTGATGATAAAGTTCTCTTAACACAGGAAGGAGGTGGAGAACATAGATCAGAGAAGCAAACTGTTCAAAGCGCATGGAAGAGACCAAAGGCAGGAAATGCACACAGCTCAGAGAAGCAAACTGTTCAGAACTGCATGCAAGACCAAAGACAGGAAATGCAAAGTCATTGTGGACAGTGGAAGCACCGATAATCTCGTTTCAACCGAGATGGTGGAGAAACTAGAGTTGGAGACGACTGATCACCCGAGTCCATATAAGGTCTCATGGCTACAGAAGGGACACCAGGTGAGTGTCACTAAACAGTTCTTAGTTGACATTAAAATAGTAGGATATAATGACAAAATTTTATGTGATGTCATTCCTATGGATGTTTTCCATTTACTGTTAGGAAGACCATGGCAGTATGATAGAAATGTGATTCATGATGGGAAAATGAATACGTATACACTGGAAAAGAATGGGAGAACACATATGTTACTTCCGATCAAAGATAAGGAGGTAAAGCCAAAAGTGAACAACAGGGTACTTCTCATGAGTGGGAAGGAGCTTCTTACAGAAGTTAATAAGAAAGAAGATCCTCAATTCTTTGTGGTCAGGAAACCAAAAATCATTTTGACCAGCACAAGAGTGGATGATTTTCCGGAAGAAATTTAGGAGCTACTTGAAGAGTTCATTGATATTGTGGTAGACGAACTGCCTCATTCGTTTCCACCGGTGAGGAGCATAAGTCACCACATAGACCTTGTACTGGGAGCTAGTTTGCCAAATAAAGTTGTGTACAGGTTGACGCCTCAGGAGAATGAGGAGGTTAAAAAGCAGGTCCAGGAGTTATTGGACAAGGGATTGGTCAGATAAAGTTTGAGTCAGTGTGCTGTTCCAACGGTACTCAGCCCAAAGAAAGATGGAGGCTGGAGAATGTGCACTGATTCCAGAGCCATCAATAAAATTACCATCAGGTATAGGTTCCCATTGCCAAGAATTGATGACTTGATGGACTGTTTAAGTGGAGCCAATTTTTTTTCAAAGGTTGATTTGAAAAGAGGGTATCATCAAATTTGCATGAGGGAAGGCGATGAGTGGAAGACATCCTTCAAGACCAATGAAGGATTTCACTAATGGCTAGTCATGTCGTTTGGCTTGACGAACGCACTGAGTACATTCATGAGACTGATGAACGAAGTGCTGAAAGAGTTCATTGGTAAGTTTGTCATTGTTTACCTAGATGACATCTTGATTTTCAGCAAAACAAAAGAAGAACATCTGAAGCATTTAGCTGCAGTAATGAGAAAACTACAGCAGGAGAAGCTGTTAATCAACATGAGGAAATCTTCATTTATGAAGAAAGAACTCATTTACTTAGGGTTTGTCATATTGGCAAATGAATTGAAGATGGATCCAAGTAAAGTGGATGTAATAAAGAATTGGCCATCACCAAGAAATGTTTTCGAGGTGAGAAGTTTCCATGGACTGGCGAGTTTCTATAGGAAATCCATCCGAAATTTTAGCAGAATCAATGCAACGATGATGGACACAGTCAGGAAAAGACATAAATCTTTTCATTGGACTGAGGAGGCTGAGAAAATCTTCAATCTGTTTGTTGAAACAAACCTTGAATTTTTAATCTTAATGATAAAAATTATTGTATCTTAGAGGCTTTACATCATATAAATTTTCGAAAGTAAAAAATTCATATCCAATGAAACCACAATACCTTTATGGTTCATTGTTTGAACAAAAAATAATCAAGAACCCAAATAAATATAAGTTTCTAGTACCTTTCGAAATAATATTTTAAAAAGGACATTGATTCAAATCCTAAGGTATATCCATTTACATTGGGACATTGGGATTCGGAGTTTTGAATAAATAAATGTTCAACACAAATATAATAGCGAAACCCCGATTCCCGATATTCCGATACATTAATCCTTAATTAAAAACATCATTTACTTAAATCTGTTTTAAGAAAGGGTTTTAAAATTTTAAGTTAATCTCATCAGGAAATTGCGATTCGCGATTTTGCAAGAACAAATAAACTTAACATCGTTTTCTCTGATTTCTCGATCCCCGATCTTAATTAATTCTTAAGTGAGGTTTGACAGTAATATAATTACTGTTAAGTATGATTAAGAGTGACTAATTATATCGGGAAATCGTGATTTGAGATTTTGTGAACAACATATTTCATATCATTGAATTTCCCGATTCCCCGATCCCCGATTTCCGAGCTCTTGATTAATGAAATCCCGAAAAGGTAATTTGGATTAATTAAGATAATAAAATGTTTGACTTAAATAATAGATCTCAATTTAGGAAATCGATGTTTTGCGATGATTTATTTTCTTGACATCGAAAGTTCTGAAACCCCAATGAAAGCATTTTCAAACTTAAGTTAAGATTAACGATAATAAATCATTCTCAAAAACGAGGTTTAAAGTTTCAAACTTTTAATAAATGATCTATATACGGCAGGTTTCTATTATATTCGAAAATATTGGAAAATCTCAGGTACAAACATTAAAAGCAATTTAACGGGAATATCTTTGCATTTATTTCATAATAGATGAACAAATCTCGAAGATTTTACGATATATTCGAAATAATTTTTCGAAACGTTTACATTATTCCAAAAGCTGAATTCTGCTTTGTTTCAGGTTTTCAAGTGAAGACAGAGTTTTTCTCTTCTTCTGAGCTGCTCCACCATTAACAGTTTTGTTTTCTTCGGAATCTTGCTGCTAAGTTATGGCGCCCAAAAAGGCTTCAAAGAAAATCGAAGAACAACCGGAAAGCGATATCATTTCAGATACTATTGCAGCTGGAATAATACACAATGTTAAATCATGGGTTGCAATTGCAGAGAAAATGGAAGATGAACTTTCATATTCGGATAATGGTACAGACAACCATCTCCAAGACATAGCCGAACAGGTCTTCATAAAGTTGCAGCACGCCCGCGACTGGTTTCATATACAGATATGGTTGCTTGGGCACTGGATAAGGTGGACGTTCCGACAAGGAGTATCCTGAATGAGCAAGGAGCGGTTATTGGCTCATTCAGACCCGGACATGTCCAAGTAATGTATAAATTATCACCCACTTATAAGCATACGTTTAATTCTGATTTTTTAGCTGCATTCCAATAAAAAGAATGTGTCGAAGGTGGTCAAACATACCCTGATATGATAAAAGGGTGGTCTAGAGATGAAAACAGATTTAGGGCCGATTTACATGGGATATATGCCACTGCTTCGTTAAATGATTATATGAGGTATTTAGTAATGATCTTATGAAGACTATATGGGAAAAAGGATTCAAATCACTTTAGTGCAGAATGGACACCCCTCCTAGAAGAGGTTTCAGACAGAAGAAGTTTCAATTGGCATAAGATTTTATCAGACAATATCGGTACAGAAGTTATGAAGTATCAAACAGCTAGGTCAAAGGGACAAACAGTTTCCTTTTACATGTCAGCCTATATAATAGATTCTATCTGTTTTAGGACTCCGTTCCCTTTGATGAATTGGAGTTGGGATCCTTCCTGTGCAGAGTCTGTCCATAAGTATCATTCGGCTCTGTGAGAAGACAATGCCAAAGATAATTTTTATGAGGTATGTCATTATGTTATAATTCCTCTACACAGAATGTTCTTCGGATGTGAACCTCCTCG
>SNQJ01S0011068.1:32250-100339 GCA_010110895.2 Picea sitchensis
AGCCTGAGAAACTAGGAGGTTGGAGCCTCCTTCCAGTTGCAGCTGAAAACAAAGGAAGTTGGTGCTTCCAATGAATGTAATTCTTCAAGACATATAAGAAAAAACATTCCGTGGTTTTCTCCTAATTTGGGTTTCCACGTAAAACACTGGTGTATTGTGCATGTGTGTGATTTATTATTTATTACTGCTCAATATTGGATAATAATTCTACATTGATATAACATTTGAAGAAAAAGGATTATAATTATGTTATTACTGATTCACCCCCCCTCTTAGTAATCCAACAGATGGTAATAGTGGCCAAGTATGCAATGGGCAAGCGGTTGGTCGGACTCGTGATATAAAAGCATGAGACATACTCGAAACATGGAATATTGATGGTCTTGAAAACAAGGCCACAAGTTCTACTCAGGAGACGTGAGGGTCTGATGGTCAAATTGTATCTACCCCAACTGTTTATTGCAAAATGCCTAACATGGAACATGAGATAATAACAGATTTCGAGGGTCAATTTGTATATTGCGGAACTTTGGGTGTTGTATATAAAAGCACGAGACATTAAAAAAAATGACACATTCGGAAAAAGGACCAAGTAAACAGAAAGCGAAAGCAAACAATAAAAAGGAGAATTTATTTTCTAATTTGTAGATCAGGGAAGTCTGGGTGTTGTTTCTAGGCGACAGAACAATGGAAACACAATGTTGAACCTGCCTATCTGGGAACCCACGATTAAAAAAGTTTGTTCAATATGAAATGGGGAAGTGGTCAGTCGAGCTAGTGATATAAAAGTATCAGCGGAAATCTAAATACGTGAATATTCCAACTCCCGTACCTAGACATTTTCCGAAAAATGACTAAGTAACCAGAAAGGGAAAGCAGAGGGAAAAAAGAAAAGGGATGGCAATTTTTGGAAGCAAGAATTGGTGTAAGAAAGCCCCATTGACGGTCTTAAAATTAAATATGAAGTGCATTAAACATGTGAACATGTTCTTCAATCAAGGAATAGTTAAAGCAAGCCATGCTTATAGTTTCCAGGATGTGTTTGTATAAGAGAAGCATAAAAAAGCCACAAGAAAATCAATTTTGTGACGATTAAGTAAAGTTGTTGTATTGTCAACTTCATCACAAGTATAACAACGAAGGATTTGAATTTTAATGTCATGTCATTGATATGATAATTCCATTGGACTTCACATAGTATATATCCTTTTATTTCAAATTATTCCTAGAGATGAATTTTGCTAAGTTCAACGATCAAGGAAAAGTGCTAAAACGAGCCACATACTACATTTGCATAAGAGAGATTATATTAAATTGCAAAGCATGTCTTGTATATTCTTTAAGATCATAGAAAAACTGCCAAGATCTTGAATGTATAATTAATTTTCCAGAACGAAGCATACAACCAAGAACCAAGTAAACACGAAATGTATTGAAACTCAAGGCACAAGGCAACGCATGAACACAGAAGGCGTCGAGCGAAATCCCACAATGTTCCATAGAGAAATATGCATCGACCTTTGCATCGAGAAATTTGATCTATATAAAAACACACGTGGAATTGGTTTTGTATTACATATGGTATACGTTCCCATGAGAAAATAACCAGGGACATGGGATATGAACAAAAGTCTACCAAACACAAGACAACAGAAAGCCAGTGGAGCTTCGCCATTGTACACTAGCTATAACCAAACCTCAAAATGGGGAACAAGAAACTTGTCGATTACTATTTTACCATGAAGAAAAATCACTATGAACATTTTCTTCTAATAGTGCCATGTTCTATCACTACCAGTTTTAACAATGCCAAATTTACAATATTATTGGAAATGCCTGATGGTTCTACCCAGAGGAGTAAGATATTTTGAGGGTTCAAAGGATGGGCTTGAGTTATTTACAGTTGTATACTTTGTATGGGGTTTGTCCTCATGCTTCCCATTTTTGGACTGAACAATCTTATGCACTTGTACATCACCAATAACTGCACCTGCCTGTATGAATTCCAATGCCCAAGCTCCCCAATATCTATAGCAAGTTTTGAATATCTCAAGCTCATGTTTCAATCCATGGTGACTCTTTTTTTTTCAATTAGGGCATTGATAAAATGAAAATACCATACCATAAATGTATAGTTGGAGAGCAACTTTTTTTTATTTGGGTACCCAACAAAAATGCAGAAATCTTGCCATGGCTATATGGTTGGAAAACATTTTTCCAATTTGGGCACCCAAAAAGGTGCAGACTCCTCCAAAAAATCCACAACCAACGACCATTTTGTTTTTCATTTGCACACCCCAACAAATATGCAAAATTCTTACTCGGAGATGCAAAAAAACATGAAAATAACAACATCGATTGCATTTGTAGTTAGATTCTCCTTGTTGTTTCAAGTGCACAAGAAGAGACAAAATATTTGGAAAGAAAATTTTATAGCCATAGATGTAAACTCCGAAGAACTCAATTCCGACGAACATTCATCTGGGTGTTGAAGAAAAATTACAGACACACATGAGATTTTTTTCTTTCCTTCCAAAGATTGATATGATTTTTTTTTTCTCAGTCGATATGAAATATTTCATTGTTGATCTAGGTGGATATCTGTGGCCACCCACCTTTTCCAACTGGCTCAAAATAGTTTTCTGACAATTTTGGTAATTTATTATTTTTAGCAGTTTTTAACTCACGGGGCCATTTTGAGGGCCTAAATGAATGTTTTTTGGGATCAAGCTTCTCAATGATAGTTGAAGGCTCTAATTGATCCCCCAAAATGAATCTTCTCGATGATACCTTTCCAACGAGCTATCGTGTGTCCCAAACATAGATTGTATGCAAAAGTTACAAGCCCGAGAAGTTGATGTACTAACTTACCCAAACGGGGCCCACATGACTTTTGGCGCTTCATATCCTAGGGTTAGGTTTTTGGATGTTTAGGGTTTTTGA
Organism: Picea sitchensis; assembly: GCA_010110895.2. Classification (NCBI taxonomy): domain Eukaryota; kingdom Viridiplantae; phylum Streptophyta; class Pinopsida; order Pinales; family Pinaceae; genus Picea; species Picea sitchensis. Next base: position 35,194 of record SNQJ01S0011068.1, read on the forward strand.
CATTCCTATTTATTGTAAAAATTCCTTCAGAGCCTCTTTGTAACCATCTTCTTTCGAATGAGTGTAGTCGTCACATCTCTTCTCTGAGATAAGCCACCACCATTTTAGCAAGCTTGTTTTCCGCTGCATTTTACAGTTTTTGCTTATTTCCTTATTGAATAGAAAACCAATTTTATTGTATCTCTGTTATTTTGTGTTAAGCACCTATTAATAATCTATAGTCATTTTTTTTCTTCTCATAAAATCCAGATCAGTGGTATCAGAGTGGTCTGCTCCTTATCGTCTTAATGCATGTCCCCAATGAGGTCTAAGTACAAAGATTTGGGTCTCGAGCTTGTTTCTCTTGAGGAAAAAATATCTTGCACGCCAAAGTGACCTCTCATGGTAGGAGAAAATAAAGATGATGTGACAAGAAATCCTTTCAAAATGTTGCTTGAGGAAGCCCTCACGCAACAGAGGAACGAGATGATGGATAGTTTTGCGCAAATGCTTCGACGACTTCCAACAGGCGACACATATTCTTTGAGCGGAGGTGCTGCCCCCTTGAGGTAGAAATAAAATTTGATATTCCTATATTTGAAGTTCAAATAGACACAGATGCTATAGACAAGTGGTTGAATCTACTAGAAGGGTATTTTTCTATCCATAACTTTTCGAATAGAGAAAAAGATTACTTTTGTACTCCTCAAATTTGTTCCCCATGTCAAAGATTGGTGGGAAACTTTCTATGAGAAAAAGGAAATAGATGAACCCTCATTATTTATTGTCATGGCCATTTGGGAATCCTTCAGGGATGCTATTAAAGAACAATACTACCCTGTCAGAAGTTATGATGACTTGTATACCAAATGGACCACACTGTGGCAATAAAGAGACCAAGCAGTGCCAGATTTCACAAATATCTTCCATACCTTGCACACCAATTTGGGTATCAAAGATTCAGAGTGACATATGGTGCTCAAGTATTGTGGTTCCCTACATAGATACATCCAGACTGAAATGGAATTTTTGGACATCTCATCATTGGGTGCGGCCTACCGATATGCCGTCAAAATTGAGTAGAAGCTCAAACAAAAGACGTGTAAATTTGGGCTTGGGAACCCCTCACAACAAAATCTAGGAAAGGGTAGCCCCCAACCCATAGAACAAAGGAAAGATCAAATATGGACAGTATCAAGACAACCAGTCCAAGATGCAAGAAAAGAAGGACACCAGAAAGACAAAGAAAGATACTGGGAAGTGGTGCGACTTCCATAAGAGCCCTTGGAATAACACTGCTGACTATCGCTCAAAGCAGTCATCGGTGGCCAAAGTTAAATCCTCTGAATCGGATGCAGCTTCTAACTCTGAGTTAGAACTGGGAAGGGGAAGACAGATCATTGTCATGGAAACCAGTGCCACCGTTGCTACCACCAAGCTCTAGCCTGATGAACCAGACGAGCTAGAAGAAGGAGAGTGCCTCTTCCATTTACAGATGCGGGTAAAATGAACCCCATTGCACTTCATTTTTGATAGTGGTATCCAGAAGAACCTCATCTCAGTAGAGGTCATCAAGCAACAGATCCATCCAATGGTGTAGGTTTGTGGGTGCGACATTGTCAGCCAACAGTGCCGAATTTCATAGGATATCAAGCCCTTCAAAGATGAGGTATTGTGTGATTTTTCTTCTCTCAAATTTTGTGATATTCTTTTGGTCCAACCTTATTTATGGAAACGTCATGTTGTATATGAGTCTAGGCCTTGTAGTGTTATTATTACTTTGAATAGGAAATTGTATAGGATACCCGAGGCAGTCCCACCTAATGTTATTTCCTTGATCTCTGCTAATAAATGGAGGAAGGTCATCTCTTAGACGTGGAATTTTGTCTTCTTCATGATTCTCTCTCAGAATGAGAGAAATATCACAACCACATCCAGGGTTTCTGCAGCTGACCTCTCCACATAGTAGAATCAAGTAGATAAGGTTGTGGAAGAATACTCAAATATCTTCTCCTCACCTACTTGGGTACCTCTGCACTGCCAAGTCAAGCACCCCATCGATCTGACCCCCATTGCATCACTAACCAATGGGCCAGTATATCGCTGCTCTCTGTTAGAGAATGAGGATATTAAGCGATAGATCCAAGAATTGCTCCACAAGGGGCACATCCGTTCCATATTATCACCTTGCAAGAGACCAATCGTGTTGGTACATAAGAAATATGGAACACAACAACTCTGCATTGATTACCAGGCTCTGAATAAAATCACATTCAAAAACCAGCACATGATTCCCTAAATCGATGACCTCCTTGATCAACTCATGGGGGGAAAATACTTTAGTAAGATTGATCTGAAGTCTAACTACCACCAGGTCCAAATAGAACAAACATATGTATGGAAGACCACCTTCAAGTCAAAGGAAGACATTTTTGAGTGGTTTGTCATGCCCTTTGGCTTGAAAAATGCTCCGGCCACTTTCATGAGGATGATGGACGATATCCTGCGACCATTCACCAATACCTTTGTAGTGGTATATTTGTATGACATTCTCATTTATAGAAAGACTTGGGCCAAACACTTGCAGCATATTCAATAGTTTCTGCACACCCTGCAACAACACAAGATATACACCAACATGGAAAAATGCTCCTTTGGCATGGACAAGGTCCATTACCTAGGCTACATCATTGATCAACATGGGGTACATGTGGATCTAGCCAATATTCAAGTCATCTGTGATTGGCCAGCCCCAAACACACTCACTGAGATTCAGAGCTTCTTGGGCCTTGCCAATTTCTACCACAGGTTTGTGTTGGAATTCTCCCATATTGCATGGGCCCTCAGCTAAATAACAAGGGGTGGTGGAAAGGAGAAATTTGCATGGGGCTGGTCCCAACAACAAGCGTTCAATGATTTCAATAATCTCTTGTTCGCATCCCCAATACTTTCACTATCAGACCTGCAACAACCCTTTGAGACTGAAACAGATGCTTCAGACTATGTCGTGGATGTCATTCTCACTCAACACGACTACCCCGTGGCCTATCATAGTGAGACACTATCAGATGTTGTCTGTAAGTATCCTACTGACGATAAATAAATGTACTCCATTATGCAAGCCTACCGCCAGTGGATACATTACATTCTTGGGAAGGAGACAGTCATCCACACTGATCATAAGACACTACAGTTCATGCAGACACAAGGAAAATTACAGAATGACTGCCATCAAAAGTGGTCCACATACTTGCAACAATTCCACCTCAACATCAAGTATAAAACAAGAAGCACCAACCACGTCACTAATTTCCTCAGCAGACCATCAGTTGTGGCACTCACCACGGTGCTAGACTCTTGTGGCCATGAGACCTCTGGATGGCCCCAACTCTATGAGACAGACCCGAACTTCACCACCACCTACCAAACATTGGGTGCAAATGTAGTTGTCGATAATTTCCATCTTCAGGATGGGTTGTTGTGTTATCTGGGCCATATCTATGTTCCATCAAGAGAGCGAGAAAAGATGATTTGGGAAGCCCACTACATTCGGGTGGAAGGACACTTTGATAGCGAAAATACAATGGGAATTCTACAGAAACATTTCTACTGGACAAAACTTCGACAGGAGGTCAACAAGTATATCATGTCCTGCACTACCTATGTTATTTCCAAACCAACCACTAAGAAATAGGGCCTGTACACCCCTCTTCCTACTCCTGATAGGCCATGGGAATCCATATCAATGGAATACATGTCAGGCCTCTCGTCCACCAAGTGGCGAAATGACTATGTTTTTTTGGTTGTTGATCGCTCTTCTAAGATGGTGATTTTGGTTGACTGCAAGAATATCATCATAACAGAGGCCACTACCCCAAGTTTAGGTACACTTTAGAATCCCACAAAAAATTGTCTAAGATCAGGATAGTCAATTTCTCAGCACATTCTGGGTCACTGTTGGACACCAAGGTCACTGTTGGACACCAAGATCACCAAATCCATGGCCTTCCACCCCCAGAAAGATGGCCAAACCGAGGTCGTAAATTGAATGATTGTGCATATCCTTCGCATGTATAATTCCAAGAACCCTCAAACATGGGATGATATATTTCCCTATGTCTAACATAGATACAACCTATCCTTCATAGCTCAACCGACCACAATTCCTTTCAGGTGGGGTTGGGATTCCAACCATTGGGCCCCATAGATGTTGCACTCCCCCTTGCAGTCACCTCAACCGACTCATATCCTACTCCAACTTAAGCTAACAAAGCCACCCAGTTCATTGAGTGGATCCAGCACAACCGCCAACAGCTTTAGGATATCCTACATAAGTCCAATGACAAGTACAAGCATCACTATGATCAACATCGGGTGCCACATAAGTTTCAGGTGGGAAACAAAGTTTGGTTTCACTTGCATAAATAATTCCTTATAGGACCCCATCGGAATCTTATCCAACTCCGTTATGGGTCGTACACCATCACCAAGGCCGTGGGGGATAATGCTTTTGAGCTCAACATTCCTCCTTTCCTTGGCCTGCACCCAATGTTCAACGTGGATCTCCTCAGAAGTAGTAGAAGAACTGACACCAAAAGAGCTCAAAACTAAATGCATACAACATGAATCCAATGATCATATTGTGGACACATATCAAGGGCACTCGAGAACAAAGGATCCATATTTATCGAGTCATCAAAGAAGGGCAGCTCCTGCACCAAGGCAAGTGGCTCATCGGGGCCAAATTCAACAAAACATTTCTCATCTAATGGGGGAAATAAATTCAATGGATACCATTGATTCCTAAGGAGGGAGGATTGATCTAGGTGGATATCGGTGGCCACCCACCTTTTTCAACTAGCTCAAAACAGTTTTCTAGCAATTTTGGTAATTTACTATTTTTAGCAGTTTTTAACTTCCTGGGCCATTTTGAGGGCGTAAATGAAGGTTTTTTGGGATCGATCTTATCAATGATAGATGAAGGCTCTATTCAATCCCCCAAAATTAATCTCCTTGAAGATACCTTTCCAACGAGTTTTCGTGAGCCCCAAACGGAGATTGTATGCAAAAGTTACGACCCCGGGAAGTTGATGTACTAACTTATCCAAATGGGGCCCACATGAATTTTGGTGCTTCATCTCCTACGGTTAGGTTTTTGGATGTCTAGGGTTTTTGAAATTCTTTTTTATTGTAAAAATGCCTTCATATCCTCATTGTAACCATCTTCTTGTGAATGAGCGCAACTGTCACATCTCTTCTCAAAGATAAGCCACCACCATTTCAACAAGCTTGTTTTCCGCTACATTTTACAGTTTCAGCTTATTTCCTTATTGAATAGAAAACCATTTTTACTGTATCTCTGTTATTTTGTGTTAAGAACCTGATAACAATTTGTATTCATTTTTTTCTTCTCATAAAATCCAGATCAATTGTCCTCATTTTAGGTAAATTTACTATGTATCCGAAAGTCGTGCAACATGTAGACACTGTTTGTCTTTTTCTGTAGGTATGCTTCATATGACAATTATGCTAACCCAGGAAGCACATATTGTAACCGAGGTTGTCTAATTTTACGATGTATTATTTTGTTTCCCATGGTTCGGATGGCAGCATTGAGGTAATGTCTATATATGTAAGGGCATTTTTTACTGCATCACAAACAATCAATTGTATCATCACTTATGAAAGAAGAAGCAAAAGAAGGATATTTTCATTTGGCACATATAGGCTTGAAGGGGGTTGAGTACACATTCACTGCAACCAAAACACCCTCAACTTGGGAACATGAGCATAGTAGTTAATATATTGAACAATATAATATACAACTGCACAAAAAAAAAAAAAAAAAAACTGCAGAAAATTGGTGAAGGAAATTTGTATGAGCAAAGTGAGGATGAAATTGTAGATGTATACAGACAATATTTGTAGAGCTAGTTAGTTTCTTGAGATCATGTACTATGTCTGTTCGTAATTCTGTTACAAATGTTGCTTGGGTTGTGCGAAAGATCCTTTCTTTAACATCTCTTTTCTTTGTTATATTTTTGAAGAGCCTATGTGGAAATTTCCCTTTATGCAATTGTTGTTCCATTGAGGAAAAAAAAATTGAATAGGTGTCGAACAATTGCAGCTGCAACATGGAACAATGCAATATTTGTGTAACATAACCGAGATACATGGACATGTGAAAGTAAAGGATAAAATTGGATATAGAAAACGGTTCCATTTCCTTGTCGTTGCCTGACTATCCATATTTTATATGAAGAATGTGTTGCGAGCCAATTTTTCTCGCAAGTGTGACAACTACACCAATGGTTCCAATTGGGTAAATTTCGTTTCTTTGTGCAAGTTGGTTGATAGTTGTGTTCAGTACAAAACAATATTCTGAACAAATAGTGAGAATTTTTTCCACAATACTTGTTTCGTTGAGTGATATAATGCAATCACAATCACCATGGTCATATACTATTTTTGGAAATATATTAAAATTTGTAATGGATATCCCATTACCTGGAAATATCTTTTTTGCATGTTTCTGGACAAGTTGTGTGGGAATAGTCAGTGTGACTGTCATCAGGGCCTCCTTGTCTGTCATGTCAGCACACATAATGGATCTAGTTTTGTTTTCCTTGTCTAAGTAGGTTCTATAGACGACCAATATGTCCCCGACGAACACTTGTCCAGTTCAACGGCTGTTCAAGCCCTCTATTGATAGTATTTTGGGTGTTACAAGTTTAGACCCGGTGGCATTTTTTGAATAGGAAAAGTAATGTGAATGGTAGTGTGAATTTTTTTTTGTTTTCTTTTTTCCTGGCATAAATGTACAAGTAGACACACGAATTTGATGAAGTATGGAGCCAGAGTTTTGCAACCATACATTTTAGTTTGCGAAACTTGCACTATGTTCGGTGTCTCGCTTGCATTTGTTGATACTTCTTGTGAACTGCAAAGTATGTGTTACAGATGACATCAACATATTCACCATGGCATATATGAATAAATAGCTGAGGATATTTGTTTGGTAAAAATATGAGGAACATAATGCATGCATATTTACATTTGGCCTTGTTGGTGTGTTGATGTTTGTGATGATTGACTGCTCATGGCCATGTTACTAGTCCAAATTTTTCTGATGCAAGCATGTGTAGATGAACATCAGAAAGAATAAATAAGCATATGCATTGTATATTGTCCATAATTGTTCTGAATGTCACATACAGGGTCGAAGGAGATGGAATAAGAAATAGGGTGTCAAGGGATACTTAGGAAACATGAGGACCCGACGGTCAAATTGGATGCCTCAGATTTTTTGACTGAAAAAATGTGTAATAGTAAATAGGGCATGATGGGGGGGTACGATGACCAATCTGTATATCGTAGAACCTATTAATACAGAGGCACAATCTTGAACGTGCTATCCCGAGAATCCGCAATCGAAAAAGTGGGTAAGTATGGAATGAGGTAGAAGCATGACCATAAATGTGAACCCGTGAGTCCGCCAACCCGTGCACCTAGGAATTTTCAGAAAAACGACTAAGCAAAGCAACCAGAAAGAAAAAGTAGATGAGAAAAATTAAGTATAGAAGAGGGGGAAAAAAAGGGATAATAGAAAGTGGAAAAATCAGAAATGGGGAAGGAAATGTTGGAAGTGGGAAGTCTCAACAAAGGCCCACTATTTCCAAATCATCGTTTTCTATTCCAATATTATATGCCCCTACCCATTTTGTATGTTTGATTTACTAGCACAGTTGGTATACCTTTTTGAAGATTGTACCATAGACCCCTCTGCTATGGCATATAAGAATTCATCTTCCTATCCAACCAATTTGTTTCTTTCAATGTAGCAAAGACGAACATACAGTGGACATGAAGGCAAGTTAGTATGCAGAAAGACATGTAAAAGAAAGAAATACAGTGCTATTTATTTCAATGTAGCAGGAAAGAGAATACAATTCACATTCGAATAAGTTACTATGTAAAAAGATACGTAGTATATACATACAACAAAAAATGTGCAAAGTAGTAGAACAAGTAGAACAAATACACAGACAATAAATGAAATACTAAACACTGGAATATGAAATAAGAGTACAGGTATGCACCTCTGTAACTCCTCCTCTACATTTGCGCCAAAGAGTCCATCGTCCTCTCCAGCCACTCTGTTTATTTAAATTTAGCAATGCAGGAAAAATACAATGGACATGAAGGAAGTTAGTATGTAGGAAGACATGTAAAAAAAATAAACAGAGTTCGAATTTTTTCAATGTAGCGGCACAGGAAATACAAAGGACATGAAGATAAGTTATTATGTAGGAAGGTACGTAATATCTACATAAAATATACTAGGTGAACACATATACAGACAATAAATGAAATACAAACCAATAGAATATGAAATAGCAGTACAAGCATGTACCTTTGTATCTCCTCTTCCATCGCTGCAGTTAATACTCCTTCGTTTTCTCCAGCTATTATGTTTGTTTGAATGCGGGAATGCACAAAATACAATGAACGTGAATGGAAGATGGTATGAAACGGAGAACAAGTAATATGTACATACACTAAATGAGAATCAACAAATAGAATAAAATAAAGTTAGAAACATGAACCTTTTCTTTTCTCCATCCATGGTTGTAAATATATAAAGTTTTTTCCTGCCCAAAATATATTACAAGCCACAAAATATTAAGAAATTGCATGGCCATAGATAAATGATTTTGGTTTTCTGTGGCAAAGTACCCAGATATGCTTCGAGACATGGAAATATAATTTTGCAGTATCTTTGGTGTACATATCATATTTCAAGTACAAGAAAAATTGTATCCTGGTCACACTAGTCTGTGTAGAGGATAAAGAGGTTGTATTGTGATATGGGCACATTTCACCATATATGGTTAAAAAGTGTGTTTTGCACATGTTTTATCTTAACAAAAAGATAATGGACATTGTAATTTCACATGTAGTTGTCCAATAATTTCTTATGCCACTATTTTGTATCATGTCAACACTAAAGTATCCTAGAATGATAATGGCTTCATCCAAATGTAAATGGTGTGATCCATTTCAGAACACATTGATTATTCTAGAAACGTTGCACGCCAAGCATCATAGAAATTGAATACTRCAATTTGCAATCCATGGAACACCACTCTTGGTAGAACCATCTTAGTATCCTTTTCTTCTACAAGAACATTTTAAAAGACATGTAGGTATGGTCCAGAACTAGGAAAAATAATTGGAGMAAAATTTAACAGCAGGACAGGCAGGCACGAAACATGCGCCAGATCTCAACTTTGCCAAACACGACAAACAACATAACTGTAGGTCTACTCGMGGGTCCAACTGTCAATGCAGGACCCCAACCYCACAAAGMCGAAGTAAATAAAAGAAAACATCAAGAAACAAACCAGTGAGCAAGCACAAACATGCCCAACTGCATCCCTAGGGCCCCAAACTCGTAAACTTTATCCAAACAACAACAAACAACAACCAAAAAACCAATGAACAAGCAACAACCACCGAACCAACAAAGAACATATGTATATCCAATGATTACCAAACTACAGTTGAAGCACAAAAGGAACCAAAAACATATGACGAGCATTTCAGTAGAAATACTCAAACATTCTTACTTGCAAATTGCAAACAATGAACAACAAAGAATGAATAGAAAATGAAATTATGGCATTGAAACTTACTCTGAAATGATAAACGACAGAAGCACAGGTCAAATTGTGGGTGCAACACCTGGACCCCACAAAGCAAAAAAAAGAACAGATCCAACTGCGAATGCAGGACCCAAACCCTACAAAGTTGAAGTAAACAAAAGAAAGCAACACGCACCAACATGTACAACCGCAGGCGCAGGTCCCCAACCTTGCAAAGTTGAACCAAACAACAACAAGAATCAACCGATGAACCAACGAAAAATAAGCACCCACCGAACCAGTAAACAATGTATGTAGCTTCAACGATGAACAAATTGCATTCCAAGCATATAAGAAGTATGAAACATACAATTCTTATTCAAGTGGCGGTGAACAACAATATTGTCCAAATTCATTGCAACATTGTATGGAAAAATTGGAGGATAAAGGTACTTTGAGAAGCCTATTTAGGTAAACATTTAAGGCTGTCAGGTTGTCTAAGGGCCTTGTGGTATGTAAACATTTAAGTTGTCAGGCCTGTTTCAGGACCTCGTGCTATGTAAACATTTAAGTTGTTGGGCCTATTCAAGCACCTCAAAAAAAGTGTCAATCCTCTAAACCTTCGGTATGTAAAAATTTCAATACAAATATAAAGGACTAATAATAATAATAAAAGGACATATTAATATGTGATTTCTATAGTCCCTCTATGCATTCGACAGGGACTAATAATAAAAAAACATAAAAAAAAACAACGTCCATGCTCAGAACTTTCGGTATGTAAACATTTCAGTAAAAATGTAATAAAAATTAAAAAGGAGCGTTTAAGGTCAAAAAATTGGATATCTACACATTTACAACATTGGGAACAACGAAGCTGGCAATAATACCTCGAATATACTCTCCAATGAGACAATGACATATAAGTTTTTTTTTTTATATAAAAAATAATGTTTTTACTTCTATAGTACGAACAATACAGATGATGCGAAAATTTATAGTCAAAGGACATATTAATATGAAGTCAACAAATTATTGATCACTATATTCCCTCTGTGCCTTTGGAAGGGACTAATAATGTATATACATGAGTCATTATTATTATGTTCATTTTGAATTATCAAAATCTAATCATATATATTTATAAAATTCATGACCTTTTTTTCCCACTTTGGTCATAAAATCAATTTTCTTGTACTATTAAAAACTAAATATATGTAAGAAAATATGTAGGATATCTACAATTTCAATGATGTTCATGCATTAGATTCTCCTAGTTAGAAAATGTGAGCATCTTTCTCACAAGAAACAATTGTTGAATGTCTTTTTATTTTCTTTCTTTTCTTCTTTTGCCTCTTCCACTCTATGAGACACTCATTATTTGACATTCTCCATTCAACATCCTTCGTCTTTGTAATATGCACCTTTACACTCTATAATCACAGAAAAATGATATACATTCTGGAGTTTTCTATCTTCATTGCTTGGTTTACCTTCATCATAATTACCATCATCTCTTCTACCACTTTATAGAACTCATCCAACTCTAATAATTGTTAAACAAATCACCCAACAGGTCTCATCACCTCAAATTTATCCCTCCGAATGGTCCCTATTTCCTCCCCATTCCCTTGCTTCTTCACCATTATGACTATCTCAACAAACTCCACCAATGCATGTTGCTCAAGCATCTCCTCATTTCATTTTTATTTTATTACAAACACTCCTCAAATGCAATAATCTTCCTCTTTTTGTTTCTTTGCAACATATTCACTCTCTTGCACAACTCTTCCTATGTCAACTATTGCATCTCTTCTTTGGTCCACTCCACTCCACTTAATTTTATTTTGTTTCACATTCTACTTCCCTTGTAACAAAGTCACCACAAAAAACATTATGGGAATCAAACATTCCCATTTGCATCTCTTCCATTGTTACATCTATGGTAACATTGTCTCATTGTGATGACATTGCTACACGACTACTCTCTTCTACAATACTATCTTTTACTGCAAAAATATCTTTGGTCTACACATACACTCTCTCAAGACTATTTCTACTCTCTAATACTTCTTGATTTTGCTACACAAATGACATGATGAAATAGGTTGTACAAAATTCAACTCCCTAGCAACAACCCCTCTTAAATAATTCCATACAACACTTTAGCTTGGACCATCTATCTATTTAGATAGTTGGTTGTATCTTCTAGATCTTGATGTACATGCATTGATTTGTTTGTCTTTTCTTGATCCTTCAGGTGGTGTGCATTAGTCAGTTACATTGTGTATTATTTATTTCATCCTTTGAGTTACATGCATGCATAGACTAAGGAATTTGTGGACCTACTATGAATTTATAAAAGGACATAATTTGTCCAAAATGAATAAAGGTAATCCATTTTTCTCTAATGTTTTCTTCATTTTTGTTGTTTATTGTCTATTATTTTCGGTTAATATATTTTCTAGGTAGTGTGCTTCCCACTCTTGAATATATTTTTTGGTTTATAAAGGTATCTACTCTCATCATTTTGTATTAGAGAAGTCATTCCATACAGGCTTCTTCAAAGTTATGGTTCTTTCACTCCACAATCCACCCATATTTCTACAATGTTGGGTTCTTTGAGTCTTTACCTCCACCCCAATAGCTCTTGGGAGCATATTGTAGATCTAATTCTTTTGAGAAACACCCTCCCACCTAGATATCCCTTTGTGTTACTTTTAGGTCAATACCTTCACCTTTTATCACCAACATCCTAGGTTCTTATGTAGGCCACCCTTCCACCCACAAAATGATGCACTCGATCATCGCATATACTACCCTCTTACTCAATCTAGTTCAAAGAACCCTATATTTATCTTATATCAAGGGGTTTGAACCTCCTTCTATCATGATGACTAGTGAAGATTCCTCTTTGGATGAGGTAGAATCATCTCTAAATATTTTTTCACAATAAATAATTAGTGCCCTCCATGAATACTCAAGCAAGAAACCTCAGACTTCCATGTTTTAGTTGGACACATGAATCACCTTACCAAAATATGGTGGGAAAATGAATGAAGAGTTATTGGATTCATGGATCCTCATCCTCAATGCATACTTTTATACCTTCCCAAACATCACATAGGCTTAGTGTTTATTCCTTTCCAACAACCCCTTAGATGGCATAACTCAAGCTTGGTCACATCCCCATAAAGAAATCCCTCAAATTTACAATAAACGCAATGATGACGTTTCTTCCAAATTTGTTGCAAAGTGCATTACTACCTGGAATTCCTTTTGTGAATAATTATGACAATGTTTCTATATTMTAGGATATTTATCCAATTTGATGTGTAGGTTATTATAGGTTCATCAAGCAATTGGAAAAAAATTCCAGTAGTATATTTATGTCTTCAAAAAACTTTGGATCCAACTTCAAATTCAAGAACCAATGAGATGATTATTTTCAAATTTAATTCTATTTTCGAGAGTGTTTTTTTATGAAGTCACATTATTTAAAAGAAACACCCTTGACCAAGCTTTCATCTATGCCCTATCAATTGAATGGAATATTTATATATTCCCTTGTTTCCATCTCTCTTATAAGCATACAACTAACCCTCAACTTCAAAAACATAATACTACTTATGTTCCTCACTCAACTCGCCATTTAAAAACTAATTTCACAAACCCTTCCTCCTCTTTCCCTAATAAATTGTGTCAGTTCCATAAAATATAATAACATTTTGTTGTATATTTTTATGCATTGAAACATCGGGCCACCTCAAAAGCATTATACATTGGACAACCAACCCTAGACTATGCATATTCCCCACCATCCCATACCCCTTGATTGGAACCCAAATTTTTCACTCTCCCCAATCCTACCACTCTTAATCCTCCATTACTCCTAATGACTAAGTAAAATACCACCAAATCTTTGGATCTTATTTTTACTCATAATTTCTAGTTAAAATTCAATTAGCCACACTTGACAATGGAAATAAAAACAAAAAAACAAAACTCATTTACCATAACCTTGTGGAATGAATGCAACTACCCACCATAACCCATCTCTCTATATATCATCGTTTCTACGTCTAGAAAAATGGCCATTGTTTGTTGGCTAATAAGCATTGTGTAGTAAGTCTTTCTATTGGTCCCTTCAAAGATACCATTGAGTTTGACATCTATCTGTTAGACTATTTTGATGTATTATTAGGAATCTCATACCAATATCGACACAATGCCTTATACAATTCTTTTCATAACACTTATAAGATATTTAAAGATGGTAAAACCTATGAACTAATATCTATCACTAAAACATATGAACTAATCTTTATCACTATCACTCTCTCTAATTCAATTGTTGGTCAACCAATAAGAATGCATAAATGCATAAAATTCATAATGACTAAATGTAATCCTACATCCACACCTATGGAAGTTGGGATAAAACTCTCAACTTACATTGACTCACCATATCTTAATGCGTCATTGTATCAACAATTGGTATGTAGGTTGATTTAACTTACTACTACCTGACCAAATACATGTTTTGTAGTAAGTTTTCTTTCTCGATTCATGTCCAAGAATCAAGAGGAATATTGGAAAGTTGTAAAATGATTTTCTCAATATGTCAAAGGGAACCTTGACATCGACATACTATATCAAAGATCCGTAGACTTCACACTAATAGGATATATTGATTTTGATTGGGTTGGATAAGTCAATACAACAAAATCAACAACATGCTATGTATTCACTCTTGGTTTGGGGGAAATTTCATGGTTGATTAAGCTACAATCTATAGATACCTTATATTGTGGTGAAGGAGAATACAAACTAGTCGTCAACATAGGTTGTGAGGAAATGTGATTACAAAGGATATTGGTTGATCTTCAACTTGACCAAACAACATCAACCTCACTTTTCTGCGAAAATCAGAGTGTTCCCAAGATGGTGAAGAACTCAATTTATCATGCCAAAAATAATTATATTGAATTACATCATCATTACATCATAGAATTGGTTGATAATGAATACATTTGTCTTTATTTTGTCCTCCAATAGAGAAAATTGTTGACATAATGAAAAACCCACTCGGTAATGATAAGTATGACAATTTTAGAGATAAACTTAGAATTATATCTAGTTTAGTAATTAGGGGGGTATTATATTAATAGATACAAGATGCTCAATAATGATAATAACGAATTCTTGTTTTAGAGTATTGTGTCCAAGATATTAGGAAACAACTCTTATCTACTAGAAAATTGAAAAATATTAAATTGTTATAGGAGACATCCGACTATATATTGAATCCAATTGTAATTTAATCTTCGGACTTGGTGATGTAATTTCTGAATTATTTTGTATTTCTTTTTCTTTTAATGACTACAAAGAACAAGTAGGAAATTTAACAACTTACGACAAGTTTCTTGTCTTCCTATGTCTCTATCTACAATAGTTGCAACATTGAATTTTTTATATGCATGTATGGGTGGATATTCATATTCATCCATATTTAAGATATTGTTAACTTGTATTGATAGGTTTATGATATTCTTGCATATTTTGAAGAATATTTTAGAATGTATTTCGACACTACACGATGTGAAAAAACAGGTTGGAAATCAACATTAGTATGTTACATTGAAACAAGAGATACATTATGGACATTTAACCTATCATCATTATGTGTAGGTTCATATTTATTTTGTCCTTTACCATTAATAAATAGATTTGATTCATCTTGAAGTTCCCATGGGGTATTGTAGCAAGATGTTTATGAAGAACCTTTCTTACGTAATCATGAGTTGGTACTACATCTTGTATGTTGTTGAACTCGATTAGCTAATTGTTCATAATCATCAAAAAGATTTGTAAATGATATTTCACCTCTATCCAATAAAAAAGGGTCTTCATGTAGAGTTCGATGTATAAATATATTTCAATAATGGATATCACTAATGGAAGAAGTGTCCTCAGACACACACTTTTATTAAATAGGAAAAGAAATTACATATGAGAATTTGCAAGAGTTTACACCCGAACACCTCAACACTCTTGCAATGAGCTATATATAAGCTAAATGTCCTAACTAAATCTAGTTATGGATCACTTATTAAATAAACAAGTGTTCATTTTACAATAAATGCTATCTTAACAATCTTCTAAATATACTCCTAATTCAGAGCCTAAGATACGACACCCTTCTAGAGTCATATATTTTACAACAATACTCTATTTCTAAATGTCTCCATTTATTAATCAAATATTCTAGATTATTAATTTAATATTCTAAATTAATAATCATTTTATTCTAACTTTTAAAACTATGATATTTGTATTTTGGATCATCTAGCATTACCCCCTATGATACAAAGATAAATTACAACAGATACCAAGTTCATCCCTGAACTTAGTAAATTTTATTCTCCCAAGAGGTTTCATGAAAATGTCAGAGATCTTATCTTTTGAAGGATAATAAATTGGCTTGATGACATCCTTTGCAATGAGTGATCTGATATGATGATACTTGGTGTCCACATACTTTGTCTTTGAAGGAAAAAATGGATTCTTGGCAAGCTTAATATCTGACTAGTTGTCAATGAATAATGATGTAGCTTCTGTTTGAGAAATGCTAATTCCTGCAAAACTCTACGTAACCAAACAATTTCACATGTTGCTTCCCATGCTGAGATGTATTCTGCTTCTGCTGTAGAAGTGGAAACTATAGCTTGTTTATTACAATTCCAAGACACTACTACTGAACCCATGTTGATTAAATAACTTGATGTTGATGCTTGATCATCAAAACTTCCGACAAAGTCAGTGTTGGCACCAGGCCGAAGTGGAAAGAAGAATGATCATGGGAAAGAAAGCGTGCATAAAACTGAAGTAACAACTGGAAAAATATCAGCACACACACATGCAAGAAAGCATGCACAAAGGAAAGTGACAACTGGAGGAAGAACAACATGCACATGAGAGAAAGACCTAGCGTAATAAGGGTTAGGGTTTTGGTAATATTCTGAAAATGGATGAAGAGCCCGAAATGTATAAATATAGATATGAAATTATCACATAGGGTTGGATTTTATTATGATTGTTGTTGTTGTTTTGATTACATGTGTAAAGCGATAGGTAATGTATGAACCGATTTTGTAAGATATTGAGCAAAGGATATACAAGGGGAGGGGGATCTGAGGATTAGACCGCAGACTGTGGATCTTGGTGAAATCTAGTTCTCCTCACATAGATCTCACCCAATTTTGTGGAGGATTGTAAACACGCAGTGCATGAATTGCAGAACTACCATAATAAAAGAGCCAAGATCCAAATCTTTGTGGACGTATCCCAGGAGGGGGTGAACCACAGTAATATTTACATAATGTGTTGAATGTTTGCATATCTTTATTGTCTTTCAGAAATTAACGGTTAAGAGTGATGAATAAATAAATGCATGGTTAAAATATGTTTATACTTTGAATTATACACATGTGATTTCAAGGAATAAGTAGATTACAGTAACAACTTGCGGTACAGAGCTACTCAAGAAACCCTTTATCCCCTACTCTGTCCTAGACTATAAACACCTGAGTCTTACAGTCACCCATTTAAAGCTATCTTAGGTGAGACTGCGCAGTGCCTTCCGGGTGCTGTGTTTCCTTCTAGTTTACCAGGAGGGTCGATAGTTTTAGAGGCTTTGTTGGAACCCTGAATGACATGAACCCTGGGTCAATAACCTAGATAACCGAAGAATGGAAATAATAACCAACAAATGGTTTCGTTGTCATATTAGGAGGAATAAGAGAGGATTGAGTAGATGAGATAGAGTGGACAAGAACCGAAGGAACAGAACATAAGAGCAATGAACCGTTAGAAGGGAATGTGGATACCTTGGAACCCCATGATAGAAGAAATCGAGGGCTAGTTGAGAACTAAAGAGCTAGAGTTTGCACACAAAGACAATAGAAACCCTATAATCACACCGCGTAGATACCTGGATAAATATGTATTTACGAATTTACACGAAATCTTTTTCTATGATTTTCCACATCTACTACAGGAGTGGATCTTAAGGTTAACAGATAACCATGAAATGAACTGGATTCGACAGTTAGATTGGACTTCAATGAAGATCGAGCAGTTGCAGTAGGTGAACACAAAATTCACCTACACATTCGACTTTTGGCTTGATAGTATTGTGGCAGGATTTATCATAGAATTTGTGGTAGATACATCAAAGTCATATAGTGTAGCCAAGTAAGAGTTTCTACGAGGACCCAGAGGAAGGTACATTCGATCACTGTATACTTCTATCAAGATACTACTATATAACAAAGGTGCAATGATAATGGAATCAGACAACTATACTTCCCTGCGCGCATGGGGGAAGGGGGGAAGCACTGACAGAGAGAGGAGGAATGGAGGGAGGGTTGGATAAAGACAAGAAGGTGGAGGAACCCTTGGACCCGATCTTGATGGATGACAACCAACTTATATGGATCTTGGCGTCATCAGGAATGACACGTAGCAGATCACCCTACCAATATAAGGTGAATACCAAGAAGAGAGCCATAGTCGAGAGGGAGGGCTTGGCCAGCGGTGAGGAAGAGGTAGACGATCTCCGAGATGTGGAGAAGATTGAGGAAATATTGTGCACCACGTATGAGAGGAAAATAAGAGGCCCAAGAACAGGAGGAAAAGGCAACCATCCATTTCATATTAATGTCAGTGTGGAACCCATAAATCCATGTGTGACCAATACACCAAAGAGAACACCACCATTTAGAAAACCAAAGTTCGGAGAAAGTATGACAACAAGAAGTCCATCTACATAAGGAAAAACAACTGGAGGAGCTAGTTCAAGCAACCTTAGTCAAGTATATACACCGTGCAGAGGAGGAAGTAGTTCAGTATTCGGAATGGCAGGACACGATCCTACTATCAGATTACAAGAGTTTTGAGGAGAAGCAACAGAAGACACTGAGAAGCATTTGTTCATTTGCAAAAAGATATGGGAAGCAAAGAAGATCACGGATGATAACACCAAACTCGCATAGCTAGCAATCATGCTAAGATACTGCACCTAGACTGGTACATGAGTCTAGACACGAACAATGTTCCCGGGATAATAAGAACACTGGACAATATTAAGAAACTATTGATAAATGAGTTCCAGAAGATGAGCTCAGAGGATCAGTACATGAACGAGATGATTGAAATAAGACAAAAACAAGGAGAATGAGTATGGGATATTGATCAAAGATTCAAGCGATTAAAAGGGTAGTTAAAATACCTTATGACCAATATGAAGCATCGACACCTGTTTGTCAACTCACTACTCCCACATCTAAAATATCCATTATGACAACATAAGTTTTAGACATAGGTGGAGGCTCTACAGGCAGCCTTGCAATTGGAAGAGAATCAGTACCAGCAGACAGAATTGACTATCGAAGAATTGAAGGAGGATATGAAGAACCTAACATTTCAACTAAACCAGAATAAGAACAAGGAAAAATGAGAAGTCGTTTGGTGCACTACTTGCTAGACGGAAGGACACCATAAGAATGAATGCCCAACGTTCGCGTAGTATATGACAGTGGGAATGCAAAACCCATTACCACAAGGAGGATTATGGTGCGAAATATGCAAGAAACTGGGTCACAACCCTTACCATTGCATGATGATGTAGAAATACCAAACAGTCCCAACAAACTCATATTTCACCTTTTGCAAGTAAGTCGGCCATGACGACAAAGATTGCAGAACTATGGAGCTGATGCGGGAAAGAACATCTAATGCATACAGGGTACAGGCAGAAATGATGACTGGGCAGGCAGAACCACAATTCAATCAAGCCCCAACCCCATACAACACTACGTAGCAGCCTTACAATAATGTGCAACCGCAGTACAACCCGACACAGCCCCAGTACAATACCATGCAGTATAATCAGGGACCATAGTACAACGTACCACGAGGAAATCATGCAACTTATAGAGGAGAAGGATGAGCCAGAGGAGGCTTTGGACGCGGTAGAGGACCAATCACATGTCAAAATTGCCAGCAACCAGGACACTATGCATGGGAGTGTCCACTGCCACTAGCGAATTGTTTGTATTGTCGCGCATTGGACCATGATACAGAGGAATGTCTGACACTACTCGTAAATATCCAAGAGAAAAGGAATCAAAATAACCAAAATATTTAGTGGATTTTATCCGAAGCAAGGGATTATGGACAAAACATCAACATAGTCACTCGGGGAGGAACGAAAACAGGAACTGTCGCAGTTCGATAGGAACCAATGCAAAACCAATGGGTAAGGAAGAACACTGACCACAAGTAGTAGTTTGACACACATAAGGAGAAGGAGATACTTACATAAGCCTGACAAGAATTCCATAAGGAGGACATAGTGTCGATTGCACATCAGAGCAAGGAAGCCTCGAAATATGACATGCCACCATCACTGGACCATACCAACAGAATACAACCCAAGGAACAAGTAAGTACTATCAAAGACTTTTTTCAATCATGCATAAAACTATTAATTGACCCTTCATCTGTCAAAATATTGCAAAACATCCTAGAAAAATGTAGCAGTGAGACGGAACAAAAGCCATAACTGAAAACTATCAACCACCTACACACAAGAAGAAGAACAAATAGGGAATTTAAACTGAATGCTAACATTGGAGATTTCAATATGGGAGATATTGTACTAGATCTAGGATCCAAAGTGAATGTACTACCAAAAATCACATGGCAATGCATGGGAGAACCCACACTGGGATATTCAATTGTTCAATTAAAGCTCTCAAATCAACATAGAGTCGTACCAATAGGTAGACTGAAAGGAGTGACGGTAGATTTGGATGGTGTGTGCACTAAGGCAGACTTTGAAGTCATCAAAATAGTAGACGACACAACACCTTACCCGACGCTACATGGACTGGATTGGGCATTCAACAACCAGGCCATAATTAACTTAAAAACCAGAAAAATGACATTTGAGTTAGGGGACTACAGGGTCATAGCCCCACTCAACCCATCAGAAGGTGAGAGGTTCATAGAACCCACTTGTCTGGACTTATAAGAGATCGACCAGTTATATAGAACAACTGCGTGCGATGCAGACTATATAAACCCAAATGCAGACGGGGTTCTTAGTTGACGAAGAAATACTTCATGCACAATAGACTCATACACCGGGCTAGAAAACTGGAAACAAATACTACACAAAGTATCGACAAGAAGGTGTGAAAGAATAGACCATGCAGTAAGATGGATTGGCACAAAAATCAAAGAACCACCCAGTTTTCATGGGATAAATGATTTGGAAAATTTCTTGACAAAATATGAAGACAAAGTATTAGAAAACCAGAGATTGTTAGCACTAAAGGCTACACCTGCAAGATGGTGGGGTATTCACAAAGAGACTATCACATATTGGTACCAATGCAAACGATTACTGCGCATAAGGTTCGGCGCAGAACCGATATGGAACAATCAAAATAAATATGATGGACTAGGCATACCAACAGAACACTTAGAGGCGTGTAAAACACTGTGGAAAATGACACCACTAGAAGAACGGTCTCACCACTTCATTCATACTTTAGAGGGCATACCAGCGAATTAGTATACGAACCAGGAAATGCGCAAAGGAACTAAGACATGGGCGACAATCCAACAGAACTTTACAGTCACTTTCTCATTTGATCACGAGAACCCCAACATGGACGAGGCCCTAAAACGAATCAAAGAAGTTTAATTCATTACGAAACCAGAAGTGGAAGTTATCATAGAGGTATAACAGTGGAATAAGCAGATAGTCAAGGAACTGCTGTCATGCTACCACGTACAGGAGGAAGCACCAGATGAAGATGATTTGCGCGATATTCAGATCGAATAACTCAAATGCGAGAGAGATGTGGAAGGACCACCCCTAGAATCAGAGGTAATATCTGCGCCAATCAAGATAAAGAAGGTGAACATAGGGACTGTCGAGCATCCCAAAATGGCCAGCATTGGATATTACTGGGACGAACAGACACTAGAAAGCATCACATAATTGTTGCGTGAATACAATGACCCTTTTCCTACAACCTTTACAGAGATGAAAGGAATAGTCGAAGAAATAGGAGAAATGAAAATACCACTCAAATCTGATGCAAGACCCATTAAACAATGACCCTATAGACTAAATCCCATATACAAAAAGAAAGTTAAAGATGAGATCAATAGGATGCTTGAGGCCGACATCATCGAACCAGTCGAAGAATCAGAATGGATAAGCCCGAAGGTAGTACAGGACAAGAAACAGGGAAGAGGGATCAAGATATGCGTCAACTTGAGGAAGTTGAATGACGCATGCCTACATGACCCATTCCCCACACTGTTCACGGATGAAGTAATCGAGAACGTAGGAGGCCATGAAGCCTACTCATTCATCGATGGATTCTCAGGATATCATCATATTAAGATAGCACAAGAGGATAGACACAAGACCACGTTTGCGACAAAATGGGGATCTTATCAGTATACAGTCATGCCATTCGGACTAAAGAACGCACCTGTGATATTTTCCAGAGTGGTCATCGCAACATTTAAGGAATTCATCCACCAATTTCTTGAAGTATACCTGGATGATTGGACAATTTATAGCCTGTTGAAAAATCATGTGGAAGTTTTACGACTAATGTTAGAACGATGTAGACAATGCCAAATATCACTGAATATCAAGAAATGCATATTTGGAACACCATTTGGGATACTATTGGGACACATAGTATGAAAATAGGGTTTGCTACTGAATCTATCCAAAATCATAGTCATTGTTAACCTACCAGCACCAAAAACGGTCCGCCAACTTAGAGCAATGTTAGGACACACACGATATTATATGAAATTCATCAAAGGCTACGCGTAGATCATAGCGCCAATGGAAAAATTGTTAAAGAAGGATACCAAGTATCAATGGAATGATGAGTGCCAACACGGTCTAGATACCCTGAAGGAAAGCATGGTCACCACACCAATACTGGTATTTCTAGATTGGGAAAAGACATTCCATGTACATGTAGATGCATCAACGATAACACTTGGAGCTATCTTAGCACAACCAGGATCAGGAGACTTGGATCACTTGATAGCATTCGCAAGAAGAAAACTATCAGACTCAGAACAAAATTATAACATGAAAGAAAGAGAAGGCCTAGAGATGGTGTATGCACTGCAGAAATACAAACATTACCTATTGGGAAAACACTTTAATATGTTTACAGATCACTCAGCCCTGAAATACCTAGTCAACACGCTAGTGTTGGGGGGGAGAATCTATCTATGGTTACTACTATTTCAATAATTTGAATTCAAGGTAATAGTCAAACAAAGAAAACTGAATGCAGGGTTTGACCATTTATCGAGGGTCACAAACAGAGAGGAACCAACAAACCTAGAAGACAACTTTCTAGATGCACAACTATTCTCAGTACAGATTGATGACGACCACTTCATAGAGATCATCTAGTACTTGAGCACAGGTATTGCGCCGCAAGAATATATCACTTTACATAAGAAGAATCTGGTATTCCACACAACCGACTATTAATTGATCACATGACATATATACAAGATGGGCGCATATAGCATCTTACAAAGATACGTACTAGACCATGAACGACCAAGAATTCTAGCATAAGCCCACAAGGGAATAGAAGGAGGGCATTATGCAGGAAAATATACTGTGCAGAAGGTACTATGCACAGGATTATGGTGGCCAATGATCCACAAAGATTAGAAAGAGTATTGTCAGCAATGTGATGTCTGTCAAAGGGTAGGAAAACCCAACAGAAGGGACAAGATGCCACTACAACCACAAGTGACACTTCAGGCATTCAAAAAATGGGCAATAGACTTTGTGGGACCAATTCACCCACCAACTAAGAGAACAGGGGCGAGATATATTATCACCATGATGGAATACTTAACAAGATGGGTGGAAGCCACACCAGTAAAAGATTGTAGTGCAGAGACAATTGCACACTTTCTATTTGAATAGGTAATTACTAGATTTGGGTGCCCAAGAAGTTTGATGAGATACCAAGGAACAAACTTTATAAACAACACCATCCACGGGATGCTTGAAGAGTTTGAAGTTCATCACCAAAAAATCACACCATATCATCCATAGGCAAATGGCACAGTAGAAGCCTTCAACAAAATTCTAGAGAATGCCTTGACGAAGATATGTAACATCAACAGGGACGATTGGGACCTCAAGGTACCAGCAGTATTATGGGCATATAGAACCACCTGCAAAACATTGGCATGCCACACACCATTCAAACTAGTCTATGGTCAAGAGGCAATAGTGTCATTAGAAGTTTTAATACCTAGCCTATGTGTAACAACTATTACACAAATGACAGAATGAGGCACAGTCTAGGAACGACTAAATCAATTATTGTCGATGAAGAAAGAAAGAATCTTGGCAGGATTCCTTCAACAAGTACAGAAAGCAAGAGATAAAGCATGGCACGACCAACACATCAAGAGGAAGATGTTTAAGGAAGGAGACCTAGTATTTCCCTATGAAAATAAATCATTGTAGCACCCAGGGAAGATGAGGATGCAATGGCTAGGACCATACGAGGTAAAATCTATCACAGAAGGAGGAGTTGTACAGTTAAGAGATCTAGCAGGTGCAGACCTCAAAGGAATGATCAATGGGAGCCGAATGAAACTGTACATGGACAACTGACCACCCATCGTGCAGTGGAAAAAAAAAACCAGAAAACAACCTAAAAATAACATGTAGCATGATGGACAAGCCGCATACAAAATACGACGCTAGCGAGGGAAAATATAATGGCCATATCAAAAATGGAAACAAGTAGGAAAAGGAAAGCTGACAAAAGTAGGCTGACAGGAAAACACAAGGCATAGTTAAAGCAAGGCAAGGACAGATGGGATGTCGCACTAAACATGCCAACTCGAGACGACAGAGTAAGCGTAATGGCAAGTACGAAACCACCATTTATTCATTGAACCCACACTTAGGGTGCATTAATCGCATAGGGACGAAAGCATCCTCAACAAGCTTCATGGCAAGCCGATACAACAAACGAGCACAAAAACAACTAGTATATTCGCGAAAGGAGAAAAGAGAAAGATAAATAGTAGCTAGAACGCACATAACGAGATCACAGAGCTTCTCAAAGCCATTCGAACTCAGCAAATGTCCGATAGACACTAGTATGGCACCATCGAAGCTCGCAGAACCAAGCCAGATAGTCATACCAAATAGGTTTCAGACTAGGTCACAAGGACCACGGGAAGAAAATGAGCAGTAACCACCGAAGATCATTGATATTGATGAAATCCCATCACCAGAGGACATCCCATTAGAATCTGTACCGATCATGGAAGAGATCTCGCAGGACCAAGATGAAGCCATGAAAGAGGACATGCTAGTAGCAGTGCAGGTGCCTCAGAATGAATTAGTAGGAACCCACCAAGAAATACCACTAGAACATACCGAAACAACAATAGGAGCTAATGGAAGTGCACAAAACTTGGAAACAGAAGTGCAACCAGATGTTCCAAAAACACCCATCCCAGATTTTTCTTTTTCGTCTGAGCCGACTGGTGCAATGGGCAAAACTTGGGCATAATGGATGGAAAAGAAGTAGCCAGAAGCTGCTAGAACTTCGAGCCAACCAACACAGCAAGAGGACCGAGTTCAGATACTAAGCTCACCTCGAAAGAAACAGATTGTAGATATTTTGCTACCTCACATACCACAGGGAATACATGTGGACTTGCAACTACTGGTTCATATAAAAAAACTTAAGTATTCTGACCATGACGTAGCAGATGAAACCAAATATCCAGATCTTTCACCACAGGTCTTTATGTAGACAATATCCATGAACCCTCTTGGAGGAACCATCACTCAGCCATACTAATGGGCAACTGGACTAGACAGGTCAGACATTCTAGGATTGTTGAAGATACCACACTTTGGCAGAGGCCAATATGCGATGGAATGCATCAAGAAAATGTTGGCAGTTATGAATGGAGGGGATGTATGGCTGGACAAACCTGTCCCCATCACTGTTGAACCTATTTCACTGATAATTGGACTACCCACTGGAGGTATGCATCCCACGCTGATTTTGGATGATAAGTCTAAGGAGAAAGCATTGGTAGAAGAGATAAAGAATAAATATGGCATTGACAGGGGAACAAGAGGTATTATAATCAAATGAATTAACGATGCCTCCACTCAATTGGGTGCAAATATCTTAGCCTGCAAACTGCTAAGAAAATACCGCAAAGATGAAGTATCGACATGAGTCATTTCTATTGCATCTCAGTGCGCAGAAGGAACCTACATGAGCTAGATGCCATACCTATCAAACTTGTTCCAGGTAGACTGCAAATATGCGTAGGACGTAGGTACGGAAGTTCATTACTCATGGTTGATCACTCTCATAGATTTCATGGGATGGTGAGAACCAAAACACGTCACCTTTTGCACCACACCACATCTAGGAGGAGCAAGATATCATGTCCTGAAAGCCACACCGCTAGCCAAGCATAAGAAGGAAAATGGAATCGTCTTCAATGCTTACCTACAAGCAATGTAGGAATCCATCAATCGAGCATGGAAAATAACACCAGAGTTTGTCGCATGATACAAGGACATCAACAATTTCTGGGCGAGGCGAAAAGCCATGTGGATACAACCAAGGTAGGACCCACATAAACAGTGGCTATAGATGTGCTACAACATCATCGAGGGTGATATCGACATGATCATCAAAGAATCACCTGATGAATGGAGGATTCCAACAATACCCAGGGAATTACCGGCACAAACAACAGAGGGAGGGGCTCCGCAGGTGGAAACAGAGCCTCCAAAAATCCCAATACCCAAGAAACCAAGAACGGGCCAAATCAAGTCGACTCAGGAAGAGGGCGGCTCAGAGCAGCTAGGGACCAAGAAAGGGAGGAAAAAAACCACTCAACCGACCCATGGACAACAAAAATCGGCTGAGGGAACACAAGAAACTGCATCGAATCCCATCACATAGGAACCAGGGGGAACTAAGAGACCAACAGTACAGGAAGCAGGTGCATACAAGAAATCAAAGGCACAATGACCACCACCGAAATACATAATCACAAAGGATGATAGTGAGATGATTTCCAGAATGGTCCAAGATTGCCTCGCAAAGGACTTCGATCATGCCGTGCACCATAGGGATAAACTGCATAAGGAACTAACATAAATGGGACAACTCCTTAAGAAATTCGAGGAAGCCCAGATCATGAGTAGTAGTAGAGGCATAGAGCCATTGGGCGCATGGACCACAAAAAGGATGGAGGTAGAAGAACGCGATCCAGTTCTTCTGAAGCCACATTCCACGGTCTACATAAAGCCTAGCATGCTGCAAATGGGTGAAATTGTGGGACAGACACCACTGAAGTATTTGGATCAGATCCAATTGGTCTTAACAAGGATGCCATCAAAGGACTTATACCAATTATAGGTTAGATTCGACCACGAGATGCAATCTCGAGCACATAAGAACTTAGTTGAGCTACAACAAGAAACAAAGAAGTGGGAATCATTGGAAACAATTTGTGTGTAGGCCAAATATGAAACTCAAGAGGAGAAGGAGTGCAGAAATGAGTTGGAACGCAGAGTGGAAGCAGGAAAGGATCACTACAACGATCCAGGAGCTCAAGCAGTGACAAAAGACCATACCAATTCCAGAACGGGTTAAGGGAACGCAAGAGCTGAAGAATATGCAGGAAGAGCTTATCACTATGCAAACATAGAAATAGGAGCGTCAAGCTCAAATAGAACCATTGTAGGAACGAGTAGCAAAAGTACTTGCGTAGGCAGAAGAATCCAGATACCAGAAAGCATAGACTCAGCTAGAATGTGATAGACTGATGATTAGGGGAGTGGCAGCTCAGACAGTCAACACCATCAAGGATAAAACTGCACAGGCACTGACACAAGCAACACAATTGTAGGAAACATTCTAGATGATCCCCAGGGATATCGAGGAATCACAAAGCAATTAGGTGACTCAGGACGAGTCACATGTCAGTGTTGGGGGCTTGTTGGCACCAGGCCAAAGTGGAAAGAAGAATGATCATGGGAAAGAAAGCGTGCAGAAAACTGAAGTAACAACTGGCAAAATATCAGCATGTGTGCATGCAAGAAAGTGTGCATAAAGGAAAGTGATAGCTGGAGGAAGAACATCATGCGCATGAGAGAAAGACCTAGCATAACAAGGGTTAGGGTTTTGGTAATATTTTTAAAATGGTTGAAGAGCCCGAAATGTATAAATATAGATACGAAAGTATCATATAGGGTTGGAATTTATTATGATTGTTGTTGTTGTTTTGATTACGTGTGTAAAGCGATATGTAATGTATGGACCGATTTTGTAAGTTGTTGAGAAAAGGAGATACGAGGGGAGGGGGATCTGAGGATTAGACCACAGGCTATGGAGCCTTGTGCGATCTAGTTTGCCTCACATAGATCTCACCCAATTTTGTGGAGGATTGTAAACGCACACATAGGAATTGCAAAACTACCATAATAAAAGAGCTAAGAGACAAATATTTGTGGACGTATCCCAGGAGGGGGTGAACCACGGTAATATTTGCGTAATGTGTTGAATGTTTTCATATCTTTACTGTCTTTCAACAATTAACAGTTAAGAGTGATGAATAAATAAATGCATGGTTAGAATCTGTTTATACTTTGAATTATACACATGTGATTTCAAGGAATAAGTAGATTACAGTAGAAACTTGTGGTACAGATCTACTCTAGAAACCCTTTATCCCCTACTCTGTCGTAGACTGTAAACACCTGAGTCTTACAACCACCCATTTAAAGTTATCTTAGGTGAGACTGCACAGTGCCTTGTGGGTGTTGTGTTTCCTTCTAGTTTACCAGGAGGACCAATAGTTTTAGAGGCTTTGCTGGAACCCCAAATGACATGAACCCTAGTTAAATAACTCAGATAACCTGAGAAGGGAAATAATAACCAACAGTTGGCATCTGAAAATCCACCAAGTACAAAATTTTAGTCTTTTTGTAAAGAAGACCAAAATCTTTTGTTCCTTGGATATATCGAAGAACTCTTTTGGTTGCATTATAGTGGTTGTCCCATGGTTTCTACATAAAGCATGAAGGAATATTGATTGCATAAGATAGATCTAGTTGAGTGTTTTTCAAATAAATTAAGCTGCCAATCAACTATCTATAAATAGTGTTGTCTACCATTTCCCCCCCTTTAAAATTTCAAAAGTTTCAAGTGTTGTTCCATAGGGGTAAGAGATGGTTTGCAATCCTCCATGCCAAATCGTTGAATAATTTTTGTTGCATACTTACTCTGAGAAATGAAAATATGATGTGGACGTTGGAATACTTCAATTCCAA
Organism: Picea sitchensis; assembly: GCA_010110895.2. NCBI lineage: Eukaryota > Viridiplantae > Streptophyta > Pinopsida > Pinales > Pinaceae > Picea > Picea sitchensis. The sequence goes on from SNQJ01S0011068.1 coordinate 64,297, forward strand.
GATAGTAGTGAAGTAGTCCCAAATCAATCATCTTAAAACCTGCATGTAACTCCTTTTTCACCTATGCAATATGATCACCATTGTTTCTCGTAATGATCAAATCATCTACATACATAACAAGAATCACCAGATATGGACCCTGTTGACGGATATAAAAAGTAACATCAGATTCACTTCGTTGAAAACCAACTTTCCTAAGGTATTCAACCATTTTGGTATACCAATCTCGGAGAGATTTCTTTAACAAATATAAATCCTTAATTAATTTTCATACTTTATTTTCTTGCTCTTCAATTTTGAAATCTGGTGGTTGTTGCATATTCATCTTCCTGTAAGTCTCCGTTGAGAAAAACACTTTTTACATCCATTTGATGAACTTTCCAACCTTTCTAAGCATCCAATGCAAGTGTTAATCGGATGGTATTCCATTTAGTTGTAGGAGAAAAAGTTTCCTCATAATCAATGCCTTCCTACTGTGCAAAACCTTTAGCCAAAAGTCATGCTTTATACTTGTTAGTTTCTCCATGTTGGTTGTATTTAATTCTGTAAACCCATTTGCATCTGATGGGTTTAACACTTGTAGGAAAATCAACAAGTTTCCAAATGTTGTTATCAATTACTGCTTGATACTCTTCAATCATATCTTGTTGCCATTCTTTATGTTTTACTGCTTCTTTGTATGTGGAAGTTTCAGTAAAATCATTTGCTATCAAGGAAAAAATTTATTCACTTCTGTGTGACCCCCTTGTTCCTATTTTATTCTGCTCATCAGGCCTTACATCTTTCAAAAGTTGAACTACCCATTTTGGCATTTTATGTTCACTTGTTTGGGGATTTGAATTACCATTATTGTAAATTGGATTAATGTAAACTAATGTTCGTTGATCAGTTGAAGATTCTAGAGGTGGAGAATCATTGTCAGATGAACTACCACTGCTAGGAGAGTTTGATGAACTATTGGAAGACCCAGAAGATGTTGTTGAAGTAAATGGAATGGATGTATCATCTTCAGATGAAGGAAAATCAAGTTCATACCAATTATGTGAATTTGGTTGAATTTTCATTTTTCCTTTTCTTTGATTTCCTTTAATTTCTAACTTTTGAAGAATACTTTCTATTTCTTCAACATTCTTACTTTCAGTTTCATAAAAAATTACATCCCTTCTTACAATAAATTTTCCATTGGAAAAAAGTTGGTACCCTTTCTTCTCATCAGAATACCCAATCATTGTGCATTTCAAGCTTCTTGAGTCAAGCTTAGTTCGTTTTTCTTTCAGAACTAAGGCATAACATACCGATCCAAAAACTCTAAGATGTTTAACTCGAGGTTTGAAAACAAACCATGATTCATAAGGTGTGGTGTCGTCCAAAGAAGAAGTTGGAGATCTGTTCCTTAAGTAGATAGATGTATGGATTGCTTCTGCCCAATATGTATAACTTAACTTTTAAAAGGTTAACATGGATCTTTCCATTCCTAAAAGGTGGGATTCATTATTTCTATGACTTCATTTTGCCGAGGAGTGTAGAAATTTGTAAGATGTCTTATTATCCCATTGTCTGTGCAATAAGTTTTGAATTCATTAGAAGTGAATTCCCCTCCATTATCTGTCCTGAGAGTGCCTATCTTTTCTTTAACTTCGTTTTCAACAAGTTGACGAAAAATCTTAAACTTTTCAAATACTTATGACTTTTTCTTCAAGAAGTAAAGCCAATTTATTCTATTGAAATCATCAATAAAGAGTAAAATTTATTTTAAACCACTTAAATAAGTTTCTAGTGGTCCACAAACATCTCTATGAACTAGTTGCAACCACCTATTTGCATGCCATGAACTTGTTGGAAAACTCTCCCGACTTTATTTTCCATAAATGCAAGCTTCACATTTTGTATTTTCCTTTTTGAAAGTTGGAAGTCCCTTAACCATCCCTTGTTTTTGCAATTGAGAGAGACTTTCAAAGTTGAGATTTCCATATCTCACATGCCACAATATTATAGGTGAAACACATGTACTTACTGCTCCTGCAAAGTCAGAATGCCTTGGAATAATTGTTCCTTTCGTCCTTAACAGTTTTCCATCTTCATAACCCGTCATCATTGTTTTCATATTCTGTTTGACTGAATTAATCTTAACTAAATCATCTTCCATAATCACCTGATGTCCTACTCATTGAATCGTGACTAAAGACAACAAATTCTTTTTAAAGGTTGGTACATACCATACATTTGAAATTATTCTTTCTCCAATATCAGGTAAATAAACTTTAACTACTCCTTTTCCATAAGGAGTATGTTTGGTATTATCTGCAAGAAAGACAAAATTAAGATAGCATTTATTGTAAATGGACACTTGTTTGTTTAATAAGTGATCCATAACTAGATTTAGTTAGGACATTTAGCTTATATATAGCTTTGCAAGAGTGTTGAGGTGTTCAGGTGTAAACTCTTGCAAATTATCATATGTAATTTATTTTCCTATTTAATAAAAGTGTGTGTCTGAGGACACTTCTTTCATTATTGTGGTATTAGAGCTCCAGTAATGCAGATTATGTGAGGAGGATATTAGATGATATGATAAGGAGATTCCATCTCTATAGGCCAAGGAAAAATGTCGGCACCCTTCGTTAGTAAATTGGTCAGTTAATTGTTCATTTTTTAAAGAGAATATTTTTTTTTTTGTTTCTGCAATTATTTCATTGCTCCATTGGAAAACCTCGATTGCAAACCATGATTTCCCCCTAAGAAGAATTTTTGCCTCGATTTCCCATTTTCTCTCCAGCGGATTTGAAAAGCGCCTTTGAAATAACCATTTCTGGAAAGTGTTGTTGAAATAAACTGTTACAGATATATGAAAATCACTATTGAAATAATCAAGCCATTATTGTTACATTAGTCTATTGCATGCTCAACCGCATAAAGGAAATACTGAATACTGAAAGTGATCTGAGGGAAGAGAATAAGAGTTTGCGGAGAAAGGTGGAGGACGTCGTGAATAATGAATATCTAACATCTGTTCCTCGGACATAATTGGAATGATGGATCAAATCTCAGATTTTATAGATTAATTCATGTCGAGGAGGGACGATATTGGACAACGAAGTCGTTTTAAGCAACTTGGTGCAGCTGGCCTACAATGCTTTAACAACCGCTTTTGTGAAGCAGGTAAATCTTACTCCGGGGAAGACACCGACACAACTCTCATTAGACACTTGTGTCACCTACTCTGGAGACATTGAAAAGCTACAAATTACAGATAAATTTCAAAAGGTGAAACAAAATAAAGGGAATACCATCTTGGTTCTATATTGCCTGCCAAAGAGCCCATGCAGATTTGGCCCTTGTTTGTGTCTGACACCCTTGTCAACCGTACGACATTGCATGCATTTCATCTTGAGGATCTTCTCTCTAGATTTGGTGTCACCTGGAAGAGACTCTGATAAGGTCGCTATTGATCAATCTGACTGAGTGAGAGAACACACGACAGACACACAAACCGCTGGATTTATGCCAAATGTGCTTAGTTATATCTGAACAATAAGTTTTGAAGAGGTTTTCTTTTTCGTTTCTATTTCATCAATAGTGTTTTTTGCCAATGATATCAACCAATAATAATTCATTTTCAGCGTGGTCTGAAAATTCACAAGTTTAATGAAGCAAGTGTCTCTTAGATGTTTCTTTTCTAATACATATGATTGGATTTCATATGGATTTTATTTAGGAGTCTGTAATAGTTAAATTCTAAAAGTATTTACTTAGATCAATTTGTTTTAGATGATTATTGTGTGATTGAAAAGGCAGGAACAAAATTATGTACAGATTACAAGGAAATCTTACCAATATTAGTTGTGATACAATACCTAGCGAGATATTACAAGCATAAAGGAGCCTGCTACAACAGTGGGTAACAAATTTTTTGTAACTCAAAGTAATTTTACTTTGAGGGGGGGTAATTTGCAAGAGCATTGTCAGAAGTAAAATTTTGAAAGTTACTTGGAATTTGACTAGAGCCAAGTGCCAAGATCAATCATTTTTCACATGTTTGAACGACTATACAGGGGTCAAGGCCAAGCCCTAACAGATCATTTTTGTGATGCGTGTGGTGTGATGCTCATATTGATATCTTTTGCTTGATTTTTGTGGTGCGAAGATTCAACACTACAATGTTGAAGTTAATTAATTTGTTCTATGACTCTGATAAACTTGAAGGCACAAAATCATACAACACATGGAAACGTCTCATTGAAATCACTCTCATTTATAATGAACTTTGGTGTGATATATATAATGAAGATACTAAGACAAATAAACCTACAGATGCAGCCACACTAGCGAATGGGTAATTAAAAATTCCAAAGCATTAACACTCATCAAATCTTCAGTTAATGATGAGATGTATGTCCACATTGAAAATACTACCGATGCATGGTCTTCTTTGAAAATTTTTAAGATTCTATTTGATAATCATCCTGAATCAAAGAAATTTGATCTTCAATTAAAGTTGCTCCAACAAAAATTGACTGAAGGAGGTGATGTATATGAATATATTTCCATACTTAAGAACATTAAGCAAGAAATACTAAATGTTGGTTTTCAAGCAGTAGATGATAGTTTCATGACCACAATTTTAATTGTTGGATTGTCTTATTCCTATAAAAAAAAATTGGAAACTTTACAAGTAACTGAAAAGTTATACAAGCTTACGTTTGATAAGCTAAGTGAGATTTTATCTCAACACAACAAAACTTTTGGAAAGAAAAATCAAGTTCGGGAATATGTTTTTTTCACAGAGGCCAACACAAGTAAATCTTCAACTGACAGTTCTAGAAGCAGAGGAAGAGGACATTTTGTACAAGGTCGTGGATGAAGCCAAAGTAGATAAAAAAAAAATTCAGACAAGAGCAATTTTCAAGGAAGCGGAAATAGTCAAAGCAGAGGCTATTTTCAAGGAAGAGGAAACAATCAAGGCATAGGGTATTTTCAAGGAAGAGGAAATAGCCAAGGCAGAGGCTATTTTTAAGGAAACAGTCAAGGCAGAGGACAAACTCCAAACATAGGTCAAAACAGAGGCAGAGGACATAATTCAGGCAGAGGAAGAGATTTAAGTCAAATTGTTTGGAGAAGATGTAACAAAGTTGGTCATTATGCAAAAGATTCTCGAACTTCCATTGATAAAATTTCCAAGTTTCATCAAAACACAACATAGTTTGAAAATGATCGAGATGATGATGGTTTAGAATATGTCTTTACCTCATCTTCAACATTACAGATTTCCGCCAATTTCAAAGTGATTATAAAGATGCTTGGATTCTAGATTCAAGAGCATCTTAACACATGACTTTCAGACGTGAGTTCTTTTGGAATTTTCAAGAATGCCATCTTAATTCTGTCTTTCTTGCAGATAATACCAAACATACTCCTTATGGAAAATGAGTAGTTAAAGTTTATTTACCTGATATTAGAGAAAGAATGATTTCAAATGTATGGTATGTACCAACCTTTAAAAAGAATTTGTTTTCTTTAGTCACGATTCAACAAGCAGGACATCATGTGATTATGGAAGATGGATTAGTTAAGATTAATTTAGTAAAAAAAAATATGAAAACAGTGATGATAGGTTAGAAGATCGAAAACTGTTAAGGATGAAAGGAGCAATGATCACAAGGATTCCATTCAGTTGCATAGTTATCAATTTTTTTTGTAGCAATAACTCTTAATTCATCTTTCCAATCCAACATTTTCATGTTTGGTGCACCTTATAACCATAAAAATCCTATGAATATGTGTTGATCATATGCATTTCCACTCATACCTATGAAAATTAATTTATAGTGAATATATGAAGGTAGAAGAAATATGCAATTAACCATTCAACCAATTTGTTGTCAACGGTAAGTTATTTATGAAAACTATGTATTGTGGTAGGAAATCCATCTTCTATATTTTTTTTATGATGAAAATGTTCCCTGGCTTCGATGACTCATTATCATGTTCAATAGAAAATGGTGAAACTTGATATTTTTTCCAAATCTTTGATCACAATACTTAAGTAGATGCAATGCATATTCATGTAGGAAAACGATGACCAAGCATGGTTACAACCAATCAATAATACATATCAAGAATAATGTTGGGAAACACATGTAAAAAAAATTGGTGTTGTGTTTATTTGTTGGTGACAACCCAATTTCTATCTATTCCATTTGTAGATCAGAGAAAGAATCTGCATTTTGAATAAAAGTTCATATTTCCAATTCTCATTATGCATTTGCTAATCTAATTGTAAAGGAGGAATAATCAAAATGCAATTGATCTATATTTGAAATCATTCAATGTATACATTGTTTCATTTTAATTCATCTATGTTAGATTTGATATAATGCAATCTATCAAACAAATATATTGGTCGATTTGGAAGAGCTACAATTGCGTCTAGGTCGATTTGGAAGAGCTACAATTTCATCTAGGTCAATTTCAACATCTTGGTAATAGTTGTCCATTTGAATTGTATAATAAAATGCATCCATTACACATGATATATTATCAACATACTTATAATATTTAGATTAGGTCCTTCACTCTCAACTATTATAATATCTAAATCTTTAATGCGATGGGGAAGGTTTTTGGCAATTGAATTATTATCTCATAGAAAGCTAATTGTGTGATTGCTATATTTATATTTACCATCACAAGAAGGTGTGATCTGAGTATTAGATAAAATCACATTATTAACATTTATGTGTTGACACTAATAAAACAAGAGGTTTTTCACCAAGGTCCATATTGTTTCATCAAGAAAAATGATGAAAACTCCATTCTTATTTGCATCTATAACAAATAATGGTAGTTCTTTGTTTTGATTGTATATCTTGCTATAAGGGTAGTTATTTGTTTTGATTGTATATTTTATTGTCTTTTATTTTTTTTATTGTTAACATGTCAAAAGTATAAATTAATCTATTTAGAATATATATTCATTGTTTTAGTATTGATTTTAACCCCTCACAATTAAATTGTATATTTTTAGAGTTTTAACAATGTTATAAAAATATTTTTCATTTTGGTTTATAAGAAAAATAATAATAAAATATTTTAAATATTATTTATTAAAAACTAAAAATAATAATTTTTAAATTTTCATACATGACAAAAAGCAAATATTATTCAAATATAAATTATTACCAATTACAAAACAAACCAAAATACACGACACACAAATATTATTCAAATATTGATTATTACCGATTATAAAACAAACTAAAATGCATGAAAAAAATACAAGTTGAAGGATATCAACACACCTTAATAACATGATAAATAACTTATAATTAATTTCATATATATACACATGAAAAAATTCATTAGAGAATGGATAAAATATTAAGAAAATTAATAACATGACTAAATATTCTATATAATTATTTTAAAATATACACATGATGTGTATTTTCTATTATTTTGAGTTATACTAAAGTATGCACCATTTAATTTTTTTTAATATCTTTAAAAAAAATTAAAATTATTAAATTTATATATATATATATATAGGATTATTAAATTTGAATAATATTTTGAAAATTTCTAAGTTATATTTCCAATTTAAAAATATATTTTATAATTACAATAAAAATATACCTATATTTACGTTGAAAGGCGTACACCTATTAGTAATGGACACAATTAATGATCTTTTAACTTTAAATTCTATTCTGATGGCTACGCATTGAAGATGCTGGCATATTCTTAGTTGTCCTTCAAAATCAATTGGTCAGATTTATTGTTCATAACTTCCTTGCATTTATGAAGGTGTCCGTTAACATGTTTACTTTTTTACATTTACCTAATCACATTATAAAATTATTGTAAGGAAATATAATTGCCATGTTTAAATGATTAAGGAGGATTAATATCTATACAAACCATGTTTATATCATTAAGAAGCATTGTGCACATGTTTCATGTTAGGGCACCATTCGTTTGTGATGTCTGAACCATCACAAAGATTTAATATTCACCTACCATCATCCAGAATGTGCTCAAATATGTTAATAGTCGATTCATTTAATTATTCTATGGATATGAATGCATAGGAGAATGGGCATATGAGCAAAACTTACTCGCACACAATTTGAGGAGGCCGACAACCCACCTCTGCATTGTATAATAAATAGATTTCCATCCTCTACATTGTATAACAAAGCCTGCCAATACATCCTCCATAACACAACCATAGAAAATGCCAACCTGCAATAGACAAGTTTTATTTTAGCCTTCAATATATTGGTATCTGGTCAATTGATATGATTAAGAACTAATACTAGAAGTGGGAATTGCCTCTTTGCCCCATACGGTTTTGTCCTCATATGTGAAATTTGCAAGATCTCGTGCATCTTTCAGCATCTTTGATGAACTTACTTTATCGTTTACAATGCTTCCATCATCTCTATAAACAATGGAGCGTGCAACTTTATGATGTTTTGAGGAGCTATGTCATCACTCACTTCCAAATAAGGCATTCCTGCGGTGGATGCATCTGGTGCCTGTGTAGAATGGACCTTCAATTCCATTTACTCCTTTATTTTTTATCTACATGTGAATACTGATAGGTCGTATTATATATGTGTTTATTCGAATAAAATTCCACACGATTTTGGAGATGTGTAACATCCCGCTCTTGTGTGCACTGAGAAAGGTTATCCTTGAGGACACTTGCTTGCAAGTGATCTGGATTATTATACCATTTACCATTGATTATTGTTATGAGGCACTATGTATGTGATTATATGTTATTTTGTTGTTATATTGACTTAGACAAGTGCTATTGACTCGGTTGTCCTGAGTGTGTAGGATTTGGACCCTGAGGATGCTGAGGCATCGCTGAAACCCTTGGACTCTGGATCGAGTCAGGGAGTGGACTATTGGGGTTTGATTGTTCTATATATGAGATAGGTGCATATGATTAGATGTTCTGATTATAGATTTTATTCTGACATGATTCGTTGATGATACAGGCTGACGATAGCTTGCTGACCAGACTCACATGTGGAGTAGAGGGGTCACGCACGACTACTAGAGATGTTGAGGGAGAGGTGTGGACAACAACCCTACCACAAACTACTAGCACTCTCGTTGTGGCTCGAAATGTATGTTAATGATTACCTAGTTCAAGAATACCCACAATGTCGTGAGGGAAGACTGCGACAGTCGCTCATGATGATTCTAAAGGGCGCGCAATAAGGCAAGGGCCTTATTCATTAGAGGCCCTTAGTCTCCCACAAGATCACCTGGCGGAGTATTGACTCCAGGGTTTTTTTATGTCTACCAAGTCAGTAAAGAGGCGAGTAGCACCCTTGGAGCACGTAGTGCATCCTGAAGGGAAACTCGCACAAGGGAAACAAAATCAGGCGGGTGACACCCTTGGAGCACTTAGTGCATCCTAAACGGAACTTCGAATTGTTAAATAACAAATGAATAAAACTATATGGCCTTAAAACAAATAACGTGATAAGAAAGATTTAAAACAATTTCCCTAATAAAATGTCGCCCAGCCTCGAAAAATTAAAATATAGGTAAGTGATACTTGTGATATATATATATATATAAACAATAATAATAATCATCCTTAATCATGTGATGAGAAGGGGGTAAGCGATTCAATTAATTCATAAAAAATCTTTTGGGGGATAAAATTTAAAAAGGGGGAAATGGGGGAAATAATTGTTTTGTTACATATGCTAATTAAAAATTTATTAATTAAAAAGAAAAAGGGGAAAAAGGGTAATTTTCTACACTTGCCAATTTAAGTTTTAAATGAAAAGGGAAAGAGGGAAATTTAAAAGAATTAGGAAACTAGGAAAAAGAAGGAAACATAAAGAGAAAGGGAAACCTAAGGAAAAGGCAGAAAGACTAACTTAGTAAGGTATTTTGAATTTAAGAACTTTCTAAATTGAACTCAACTAGTGAATTAGTAAGGGGGTAAGTCATTAAAATGTGTAAGGGAATATGGGGACACATAGGAGCGATTTTAGGAATGATTTTAGGTGGGTGAGGGAAATAGGAGTAATTGATTAATTAATAAAATTAAATTATGGTGCAATGAAGGGGATGGGTGACACATGTATGGGGAGGATTTTTATGAATTAAATTATTGAACAATAAATTAAATGAGATTTTGGGAAAGAAAATGACTTAGAAACTCTATATAAAGGAGGGAGGAGGATGATGGATCTTCTCTGTTATGCGTAACGTTATGCTGCAAAATTTTAGACTTGATTGACTTAGCTTGTGGGAGTTGGGACACCCAGCTCGGTGGGGAGTGGTAGCTCAGCCTTGCAAGGTGAGCTGGGAGATAATTGATCTCTGGTTCAGTGTGCGTGGCCCCTTTGCAGGTCGATGGGATAAGGGGGGAGAAGAGTACCCCTAGCGTTGGCTAGTAGGTACCGGTGAAGTATCTTCGGTCGACAAGTGAGAACTGCATGGAGCACGCGAGACAATGAATCAGAGTGGATGACATGGGCTACAATACGCTTACTTTTAATCTGCCTGGTAGATTATTATTTACCTTATTCTTTCATTTATGTACTTGACTGTGTAAAGAAGGTGTTAACTTAGCATTTTATTGAGACCCTAAAATTTTCTGATAGTCTTGAGCTCGTTGCTTGACCTGTTTCACTTGGCATTTGGTCCCTGCATATTGTGATTGTCCTTTGGTTTTGTGGATTGTTGTGAAGAGTTGTTCTTTTTGTCCTCATCCCTAGTTCGTCAGTCCATGCCTGAGCAACCGGCCAGGAGACGAATCGATGGTCGTCACTTTAATGCATAGTGACCTATAGATTCTAATGTCCTATTTTTTTGTGCATGGATGAGGAGCGAAGGATGTGTTTCCCAGTTGTCTACCTCTGTTGATTGTTCTTGGTTGATTGATGGTCCTTGCACCTTCTTGTGTTGAGTAATTCTACCATTGTTATCATTCCTATCCCCAAAAATTTTAATTCTGTGTCTTACCTATGTCTTGATGGATGACTTACTTATCCTTTACTCTAAAATTTTATCCTTACAAACTAGCGAATTTTCGTTGTGCAATTTAATACATTGACTTCAAATTTTCTCTACGTTATGAATTGTACTTTATGCCTGCATTTTCATACATTTGGTTTGCGTTATTTTCCCTCTGCATTTTGATGTATTCGAAGGTGAATTGCTCTGCATTTTTCATGCGTCTGACCTGCATTCTTTCTCTGCCATATATGTTTCCTTGACGCTGAATTAACTTAGCACCATTATTATGGTTAAAGCTTAGTATTTTATGATACCTTGAAAGTGTTTGCTACTGTAATTGATGTTGTTATTTCTTTAAATTAGTGTTATGGTAATCTCTGGTTAAAAGACAATCATAGCGATGGATAAGTGTATTTTTCTACCCAGCGATATAGTTGTTGTCACTTCTTTATTCTATGCACAGGGATATAGTGTTGTAATGGAGTTAATGTCATTTCTTAATGTACACACAAAGTTATATTTATTCCCCTGTAGATGATAGGACTAGATTCTGGATCTCAAATGAGGTGATTTCAAATCCACCTTCTGTCATTGTTCCTTTATGAAGCATTATCGTTATTCTTTAAATGCCTACACAACGATTATTCCTTATTTGTGTTACTGTAATTTCCTTCAAAGAAAAAAACAACGCCCAACGACATACATTGTTGTGGTATTTATTTTTGACATAGCGATATCCTTGGGGATACCCTGGCGGTTTCACCTTTTCCATTGACCATGAATTTACTTGACCATTACTTGCCTTGAGTACAAGTTCCAATGTTCGTTTTTAAATTTATAACTATGACTGTGACCTTACCTGATTTGGTAATCCCACACTCACATTACCTTACCTATTCATGAGTGTAATTTCCTTGCGGTATTAATTTGAAATCATACATGAAATCAGACTGTGTATTTCCACGTAGTGGTTTCATTCCACTTGTGAACAAGATGCGTTTTTCTGAGCAAACATTGTGTTTCTAAAGGTGTGATGGCCGCATTTTGCAGGTGAAAGTCAACACTTTTGGTGGGTGAATGGCAGTGTGGAGTTTTGGCAGACAACGTTGATTACGTTGTGTTGACTGCGTTCCCACCCATATTTTGATAGATAGCGCCAATTTCAAATGGCAGTGATTTAATATTTTAAACGCATTGTTGAACCATGATTTGCCCAGCTCACCCAATGTTGTCATGTTTTCAACCGTTTTCATTCTAAAATTATCATCAATGTTTATCATTTCATGCCTGATTAACTGTCAGTCTTACTTTCAATGTTAAATGTCCTTATGGTATGCCATCACTGTCAATTTCATTTAACTCTTATTTTATGGGAAACTAAAGTATAAAGAACCTGGTTAGATAGTAATGATATTTATGTTTCAAGGAGTTGTGGATGCATGGATGTGTGGTATGTTTCAACTTTGCGAAGGGATCATATGAACTTCAATAGGTAGAAGGTTATAAAATTGTTAAATTAAACATCCTTCTTTACACTGCTTTCAACATGGAATCCTTTAATAGTTCTAGCATGGATTAAAATCTTAGGAATTTAAATATGGATAAAAGCCATTTTTATTATAAAAGAAACTCTTTTTCTTAGGAAGGGAAGGTAATGTGTAATGCAAATTGATGTAACTTATTTAATTGGTGGATTAAGTAATTTCACCTTAGTTATTTTTAAAGGATGTATAGTTATTTTAAATGAGATATATAATATTTATTAAGTACTAACATTGTAGGTAACAATGAATGCTTTACATATATATAGAATTGTTTCAGGTACATGAAGGTGCCTTGTGGAACAATAGTGTAAATTACATCATGTTTGGACCACTGTTGATGCAACGACGTAATCGTATGCCTTAAGGTGAATTGTTTTGGGTGGTTAGTCTTAGTTTTAACACCACTTAGGTTGGCTTGTAGGAACCCTGAAGTCCGTTAGATAGTTGCGCAATTCAATTTGAAGGATTTCACCTTGCGTCTCATCAACTTGTTGATTATGAGCATGGGTATAGTCTTCTTGTCAATTAACTTGGTCTCCTGGCACATTGGTTGTAGCTGGCATTAGTCATCCAATAATGTTGTTGCGCCATGGTTGTTATCATGCCTACCACCTGGCGACGACATGATTCCTGATGAGGGGATCCATGCATGCCTTAGTGGGTAGAGGTGTATGATAACTTGGTCAGAGTCTATGCTTCCCATTGAGGGTGTTTGTTCGTTATAGTTGTTGAGGGTGCTTGGGTTTTAACACCTTCATATATTTGGTTGTGTGCCATAGAGGTTCCAGTTACTGGTCGATGAATCCATTGTGTTGGAATTGTGTAAGTTTCCCCTTAGCCTGTAGGCAGTGTCGTGTGTGTGTCAGGAGGGTAGTCATTTCTATCCTTTGATTTACGCATGTTTCACCTAGATGCTTGTTGTGCTAGTGCGTTGAGTAGTTGTTGTATGTTGCTTGATCTGCATGCATGTGTTCGTTGTTAGGTTGGGTGGTTCAACTGTTGTCTTCATTGTCTTCTTTCCTAAAACCAAAACAAAAAAATGCACTTTCTGCTTCGCATGTAGTCGTAATGATTGGGGTCATTAAATATGGTATCAGAGCAGGTTCAACCTTGCGACTGTGGATCGCCAGGATTTCCACTGCAGTAAACATGTGAGTATTAACTGTTTCATTAATTAAAAACCTTAACATGTCCATGTGGTGATCTTATTTGGAGGATGCCTCAGAGGTTCGCAATGAGGTTCCATGGAAGGAGGTACGATGCCTCAGGAAGTTCCTGTGCCCTGGGAGTCGAACCCCCAAGGGGAGGAAAACGTCCTTGGCCTAGATTCGCTTGTAGTAAGGGATGATGATGGTGTGACAAGGCCCTTCCTGGTAATGTCAAGGGACTTGATTCACCATCGGTACTGAGATGAGGCCAGGGCACTTGTACCCCTGAGGGTCCACAATGCACCCTAGCTAGTACCGTTAGCATCCACCGAGAACTCGAGAGAGTTGAATTCTCGAGTCCATGAGTTTCGCAGATGGATGTGTCATTGAGGCACGACTATAGATCAAGGTATTGTGCTTCATGCTTCATGAGACACGTGTCAATAGATCGTTAACTTCGGGTGAAAGAATTTTGGAAGAAAGCTGGTGTGGAGAGGTAGAAACTCTCGAACACCGAAGTTATGAAGAAAACCATGACCGTTGATCGGGAAGGACCTATGGTGCATGATCCTTGACTCCAAAATAAAACACTCCAGGACAAAAAGGCTGCAGAAACGTCTAAATCTCCCGAATGCCAAAGTCCCAAAATAAAACTAAGCCGTCGATTTACAATGGACGCATGGCACTTGATATAGAACTCCTGGTACAAAGTATTTCAAAGGAAAGGTTTTGTGAGAATCCGAGAGTCCCGAACGTCGAAGTCCCGAAGTGAATCATGACTGTCAAATTCCCCAAGGATACGCGATGTCGGATTGTGAACTTCAAAGAATTTCCATTACGGGGGAATTCATCTTGTGGTTGTTTTGCCGCATGTTGTTTTGGTGTCTGGTCACAACTCATGGTCATATGTAAGTATAAGGGGAATGTAAGAACCCAAAGGAATTTGAAGAGGATATCTTCCAGTTTTGATATTGGTTCGTAGCATGGAGGTCATGGATGGAAAGCCCTGGAAGAGAAGAATGAAGTAGAATCCCCGAATGAGGACATAAATTCTCTTAATAAGTGCGAAATTTTTATGCCCCGCTGTGGGAGTGTTACATCATGAAATTGGGGAAATATTTCAAGTACATTAAACAAAATCCTCTATTTTCAAAGACAAATATTCCAAAACATAAAACTTGCATCAACGTTTAATTATAATGATTAACATTCATTAGTTGAACTGTGGTCATCGTTCGAGCTACATGCATGCCTCATTTCTTCATCATTTTTAGGTGATATTGTACTTTGGTTTTTTAACCTATTTTTTTCTTTATAGGCTTGATTTTTATGTTCCACCCCTTCATCTTCCATCTACAAACATAGAAATAAAATATAATAACTATATCTACATTTAAATACATAGTAGACTATACATAATTATGTAAATAAAAAGGCATACCTTACACCAAGTCTTTCATAAACAATACACATTCTTTTACATGCTTAATGTGGAAATACAAAGAACATAGAATGTAATCAATATAAAGTTTTATTGTTGTTTCATTAATTATAAAACAAGGGAAGTTAAAAAACATATCTACTTACAAATTGTTCAATTAAATATTTATACTTCAACACATACTCACAACCCATACTTTGTTGAAATTATGTAACTGCAAAGTGTATTATTATTCTTATCTGATATATTATTCATTGGATCAATCCCCATTGTGGATTGATCATGTCGACTATTGTAATAGGACCAAAGCCCCTTTTGCAGATTGGACAAATGATAATTATAATATGCAGAATAAGAAGTCAGCCCCAACAGATAATAAAGAGGCCCTAGAATATATTAAAGGTGGTTATAACCACCCAGTTTGAGAAGTCAACCCTGCCAGTGAAGAGACACTTCACACATGCCAGTCTTGTATAAATAAAGAGGCCAATGCCTCACTTAGACACACAACTCACTTGCACATTTGAGAGTCAAGTTTCAGAATTTCAGTTGGAGAAGAAAGAGAGAGAGTGGCACATATTTTGGAGAGGGTATTTTTTATTAGCTTGAGTTATCTCTTGGCATTGTATTGGATATCTATAAAAAGGAAGTTTTGCTGGGTTTTCTTCCCCCAGAGGGTTTCCCAGGATAAATGTTGTGTCTCTTGTGATTGTGTATTTCTTAGGGATCTTGTCCTTATGTTATTGTTATCTATTGAAATGCACAAAACTATAATAATGGCATAAACATTAACATGGTATCACATCCAAGATGAGGAGAGCATCTTTCATAAGAGAAAAACTTCACTGTTGTCATACATGCAAATTAGGGCCTTTTGATGGTGAAGCTTTTCATCCCCAAAACCATCTAGAAAAGTGCGCCCTCCGTCAAGGTTTAATTTGGCATCATCATCGCACCTTTTCAGTGGGTGGATCTCTCGGAAAGTGAAACCCTAGTTTCATAAAAGTACCAGAAGTACCAGAAAACCAGTGAACCAGAAGTACCAGAGCACCAGAGGTACCAGAAAACTAGAAGCAACAGTCCAGAAATCTATAGATCAAGTTTGGAAGGGTAAAAGTTGGATTTTCTTAGATCCAAGCATACTAGGCTACTCACCTCAGCCAAGCGCATCTCTTGGTAAGTTCAAAATTTGATTTTGAGCACTTTCATTTTTTGGTCATTTTCCCACCTCCAGGTAAAAGATGTCTGCAAGAACGAAGCTTGCTGACAAACTGGAAGGCGTGGAAAACTTCCATGATTGGAAGTATAGGATTAGCTTGATCCTTGCAGAGAATGACCTAGCAAGATTCATCAAAGAAGAAGTGTCGGAACCCAAAGATGCCGCAGAGAAAGAAAAGCATCAAAAGGACACAATTAGGACCCAAAGAATCATTGCAGATTCAATCAAAGACCACCTGATTCATTATGTGTCATCAAAGTACACTCTGAAAGAAATGTTTGATTCCCTAAGAAAACTGTACGAAGGAAAGAAAATAAAGCAGAAGATGAATCTAAGAACTCAACTAAAGAATACGAGGATACAGAAAGGAGAAATGATCCAAGAATATTTCTCTAGAATTTCAGAATTCAAACAATAGTTAGAAGTGATTGGAGACACCATAGATGAAGACGAGCTCATAATGATGGCCCTAAATGGTCTCACAATACCTTGGGATGCATTCATCCAAATGATATGTGCCAGAATGGAGAAACTAAAGTTTGATAACCTATGGGAAGAATGCATCCAAGAAGAAACAAGAGTAGCTAACCATGAAGCACTACTAGAAAGAGATGATGATCAAGCCCTAGATAATCACACCAAAAGAGGAAGGAACAAACCCTACTTCCACAAGGAGACTCGTAAAGAGCCTCAACCACCAAACATATTCAATAATAAAGAATCTCATCCAAGGAGATTTCAGAAGAGAGGACAACAAAGGGAAAGAGACTACTCATCTATACAATGCTATCATAATTGTGACAAGATGGGACACATTGCGAAATTTTGTCCAGCCAAACGAGAAGAATACAAGAGGAAACATAAGAGGCACCATGCCCATGTAGTCCAAGATGAAGAGCCACTTGGAAAGATGATAAGAGAACAGATCAAAGACTGTGTATTAATATCGGCCCTCTCAGGATCGGTAACACATGGAGAGGACATGTGGCTCATTGATAGTGGTGCCTCCAAGCACATGACAGGTCAGAAAAACATTATCTCTTGTGTTTCAGAAAAGATTTTTTCTCAGAAAGAGACACTTGGAGATAATTACCAATATCCCATCAAGAGAGTGGGAGAATCAAACTACAAACTGAATTAAGGGAATTCATTAAAAATGAAGGATGTACTATATGTACCAGGTTTGAAAAAGAACCTAGTCTCCATTTCAGCTTTAGAAAAGAAAGGCTATAGAGTTTCCTTTATAGATGGAGAAGTTCTTATGTGGGCTAAAGGAGAAACCATAAATGAAGAAATCATCATTGGAAGTGAAGAAAATGGCTTGTATAGACTAAAGGGTCACTCAGAAACTGCCATGGCCCACACCATTGAAAACTCATGTGAACTTTGGCATAAAATATTAGCTCACATAAACTACAAGGAACTACCATACATATGCAAAGCGGTCACAGGTTTACCAAAACTTAAGGTCGACCATGAAGGCGTATGCAATGGATGCACACAAGGGAAGAACATCAAGAACCCTTTTCCGAAGAGATACAACAAAGAAGAAGGAGTCCTAGAACTCTTCATTCAGATGTGTGTGGCCCAAGGCCATCAGCCTCCATTAGCGGGTATGTATATTATGTATCATTCATTGATGATTATTCTCATAAGACCTAGGTGTATCTCTTGAAATCTAAAGATGAAGTGTTCAACAAGTTCAAGGAATTCAAAACCTTGATAGAGAATATTTCTAAAAGAAAGATTAAGATACTCAGGTCAGATAATGGAGGAGAATACACCTCAAAAGAGTTTGTGAACTTCTGCAGAGATGTTGGGATCAAGAGGGAACTCACTACTCCCTACAATCCCCAACAAAATGGTGTAGATGAACGAAAGAACAAAACGATAATGGAAGATGTGAAGACTATGATCCATGATCAAGATCTTCCTATGTGATTATGGGTAGAAGCACCAATGACGGTTATTTATGTGCAAAACTAATTTTCCCATAGTGCACTTGGGTTCAAGACCCTAAAAGAGATGTTCACCGGAAAGAAGACAGAGGTAAGACATCTCAAAATATTTAGCTGCCCAATATTTATTCATATACCGAAAGAGAAGAGAAACAAGATGGAACCTTCAGGAAAGAAGGGAATATTTGTGGGATATTGTGAGGTCTCCAAGGCCTTCAGAATTTACATACCAGGTCACCGCCACATTGAGATTAGTAGGGATGTGACCTTTGATGAAGATGCAGCATTCAAGAAATCAAGAAGATGTCAGCTTGAAGAAGTATATGAAGAGGAACTCGTAATCCCCAAAAACACAGAGAGGGAGGTTCCCAGAGCCACATAACCAGTGAGGGAAGATGTAATTTCCATTGATGAGGAAATTCCAGAAAATCATGATATAGTGGAATTTCAAGAACCACCTCAGATGACAATCTTAGATTAAAAAAATCCAGCTTGGGCCAGAGATATTATTCAATATGGGGAGAAGTATGGTGTTCCCCAAGGAACCACGAGGCAGGTGAAAAGACCAAAGCCATTTTCTAGTTATACGGCTTTGATGTGTGACCTCCTAGAGAAGAAGCCTACTATCTTTGAAGAAGCCTTTCAGATGAAAGAATGGGTAGATGCCATGACAGAGGAATACCAATCCATAACCAAGAATGATGTATGCGAAATAGTTACTAGACCGAAGAGTAAAGATGTGGTATCCTCCAAATGTCTCTTCAAAATAAAACATGTTGCTGACGGAAGTATTGAAAAATATAAAGCAACATTCGTCGCTCGGGGATTTTCTCAGAAATAAGGCATTGACTATGAAGAGACATTCGCTCTTGTATCCAAATACACTTCAATTAGAACCATCATAGCCCTTGCATCTAAGATGAAGTGGAAGTTACACCATATGAATGTAAAGACATCCTTTCTAAATGGTGTCATCTAAGAGGAAGTGTATACAAAGCAACCTCAAGGATTTGAAGTTGAAGACAAGAAGTCTCATGTCTGTAAATTGAAGAAAACCTTATACGGATTGAAGCAAGCTCCCAAAGCTTGGTATGGCCGTATAGATAGTTTCTTGAGGAGCTTAGGTTTTACCAAGAGTAAAGAAGATTCTAAACTCTACTTCAAGGTTATGAACGATGAGCCAGTAATATTATTGCTATATGTGGATGATTTATTCTTAACTGGAGAAGAAAATCTCATCATCGAATGTAGGAAGAGACTTGCCTCAGAATTTGAAATGAAATACCTTGGCCTAATGCATTATTTCTTAGGTCTTGAGGTATGGTAGAGTCCTGAGAGGATCTTCCTTAACCAAGGGAAGTATACAGTCGAAATCCTGAAGAGATTCGACATGCAAGAGTGAAAGTCCATGAATACACCCATGGAAGTGAAGCTGAAGCTGTTGGTCGACACTTCGTCAGAGTTGATTGATCCCACAATGTACATACAGATTATTGGATCACTGATGTACCTGATGAACACCAGACCAGGCATTTTTTTTTCGTGAACACCTTGAGTCAGTTTCTGGTAGAACCTATACATGTTCACCTTGTGGCTGCAAAACATGTGATGCGGTACCTTAAGGGTACATTATATTGTGGTCTCAATTATGATGGAGATCATGATTTCACATTGAGTGGATACACTGATTCAAATTGGGCAGGAAGCATTGCTGACAAGAAAAACACTTCTAGATGTTGTTTCAATTTGGGATCAGCCATGATCTTGTGTCAAAGTAGGAAGCAATCCAACATTGTTATCAACACAGTGGAAGAAGAATACCTTGTTGTGTGTTTTTCTAGCTGCGAAGCTATATGGCTTCGAAAGTTGTTGACTGGTCTATTTGACCTAGAGATGGAAGCAACCTCGATCCTATGTGACAACCAAAGCTACATAAAGATGACAGAGAATCCTGTATTTCATGATAAGTTGAAGCACATAGAGATCTGATATCATTACATCTGTGACATGGTGCAGAGAGGAGCCATAAATCTCTAGTACATTAGCATAGATGAACAAGTTGTTGATGTGTTGACCAAGCCCCTATCTTGTGTAAAGTTTGAGTACTTCCGAGATAATCTTGGCATAGTCCGAAAGGACCTTCCTCAAAAGGGGGAGTAGTTGCTGTGATGAAATACTCCCTACTTTTGACCTTATGGTTGTGACGTAAAGCATGACATATACCTTATTTCTGACCCTATGGTTGTGACGTAAGGCAAAATGATGTGATATGATTAGTACTATGCTTCCGGCTATACAACTGTGATGTAAAGCAAGTCTAGTACCCTGCTTCGGACCTGATGGTTGTAACGTAAAGCAGGACGTATTCCTTGCTTCCGACCTTATGGTTGTGATGTAAAGAAAGAAGATGTGATAAAACTAGTACTGAGATTTTGGCTAGATAGCTGTGACGTAAAGCCAGTATAGCATCCTGCTTCCGTCCTGATGGTTGTGACGTAAAGCAAGACATATAACCTGCTTCCGACCTTATGGTTGTGATGTAAAGCAAGATGATGATATGAGTCTAGCATTTTTCTTCCAGCTGGATAGATGTTATGTAAATCCAGTCTAGCATCCTGCTTCCGACCTTATGGTTGTGACGTAAAGCAGGATGAGTATCTTGCTTCCAGCTTTATTTCTATGGCGTAAAGCAAGACTATAAGACAAGACTAGAACTGTGCTTCCGGCTTGATAGCTGTGATGTAAATCCATTCTAGTATGATGATGATGAGCCAACCTCGTGCTGTGATGATGATGATGATGTATTAGTTTTATACTAATCCATATTGATGCAGATGATGATTGCATTCCTTTGAGAATGACGATGCCTGCCAATGAAGAAAACTTCTAATGATTTATAAATATGCCAGTCAGTGCTCCAAGATGATATTATTGATGATGCCCTCCTGATGTCACTGATGATGTAGAGCTCTCTCTCACCTGATGTTGTTGAAGAATACCCTTCTTGTTAAGGGGGAGTGTTGAAATTATGTAACTGCAAAGTGTATTCTTATTATTATCTGAGATATTGTTCATTGGATCAATCCACATTGTGGATTGATCATGTCGGCTATTGTAATAGGACCAAATCCCCTTTTTCGGATTGGTCAAATGATAATTATAATAGGCAGAATAGGAAGTCAGACCCAACAGATATTAAAGAGGCCCCATAATATATTAAAGGTGGTTATAACCACCCAGTTTGAGAATTCGGCCTTGCAAGTGAAGAGACACTTCACACGTGCCCGTCTTGTATAAATAAAGAGGCCAATGCCTCACTTATACACACAACTCACTTGCTCATTTGAGAGACAAGTTTCAAAATTGCAGTTGGAGAAGAAAGAGAGAGAGTGGCGCATCTTTTGGAGAGGATATTTTGTATTAGCTTGAGTTATCTCTTGGCATTGTATTGGCTATCTATAATAAGGAAGCTTTGTTGGGTTTTTTTCCCCTAGAGGGTTTCCCAGGATAAATGTTGTGTCTCTTATGATTGTGTATTTCTCAGTGATCTTTTCTTTATGTTGTTGTTATCTATTGAAATGAAAAGAACTATAATAATGGCATAAACATTAACATACTTAACCTAATGTTTATCAATTCATGGATTGGCTCCTCTTTGAATGTTAGCACCTCTTAGAAGATATCCATGAAAAAATGTAAATTAATTTTTTAAATATAAAGACCACGACAAACATGAAATCTTAAGAAAGTTTGAAAACATAAATAATCACAAATTTTGGGATCAACCCTTTTATTCCTCGTCGTCCTGTCTTCTGTGTTGAATGGGTTCTATATTTTTTATTTTTGGCAACAAAAAAATTGAAAATTAGTATTTCATGCTATAATTAAATTTGATGGTACATAAAAGAATAAATAAATGATTACATACCTCATATGCACATTGTAGTTGGGATGGATCCTCTTGAAACACAATTATGCTAATTTATTTTATCATCTTCTTCTACATTTTTTTGGACATCCCTAGTGACATGTCTTGATTTTCCCCTTGGTTTTCCCTTGAAATTTTCAAAATCTCCCTGGAAAAAAAAACTAGGAATCATGAGGTATAAAAATTACATATGTTTTTTTTTAAATAAGATCTCAATGCATATAGTGACTTAATACACACAAGAATGTCAACCATACTTGTACACACTGGTGCATAAACTATATATATATATATACACTGTACCGATATAGTATAATAGTTCAATTGCGAAATTGAAAATGTTTTACACTTTTTTCTATTTGGTCATCTCCTTATGAATTAAGAAAAGCATGAACTCCTAATTGTTTTTTATTACACACCATCGACGTGTGAAAAAATTTAAGACATGATGGTTTCCATATAAAAAATAGTATTATTTCCATTTTAATCTCAATGGTGTTCAATGTAAAAAACAAAACACCAATTCTTATCTAGGTACAATACGCACTATCGATAGAGATTTTTTTTTTAATATTATTTGTAATTTAAATTAAGTGGCGGTATTAACATACAAATACACATTAGTGCCCTCACTATGTACAGAGCAGACCATTAATGGAGTAGGCATTTTTTTTTAAACCTACAATGACAGGATGATTTGGGATCCAATGCAATGAGTGGTTTCATTGCAACATATAGGAAACACCCATATATAAACAAAAAAACCCTATAAAAACAAATTTCTTAAAAGAAATCTCTTTGTGAAATATAGAAAGAGAGAAAAAAAAGTGAGGAATTAAGGGCTTCCAATACTAAAGGTAACTACTAAACCCTTTTTTGTTGTTTCAGAATGCACTAAAAATTGTTTGAATCAAATAGGGGAATGATTAATATGATTAATAGAATGAAATCAGATACCTAAAATTTCTTCTCTACAGATTTCTACGTGATCTATAGTAATCCATCTTGAATTTGGCTCTTCAAAAAAAATACACCCACTCCGAAGTCTTTACTGATAAATCTCTATTAAACCAATACCCCTTCTAAATTTTTGCGAAGAAATAAAGACGGAATATGGTTTTCCTTTATAAACACCAAAACTGAAATTCTCACTCATTGTTTAATTGTATATATTGACGCATTGATGATCAATACGTGTGTTTTTATTCTTTTTCGAAACTTACATATTTGGTGCACTATACAGTGAGTGGCACACTGGTGCAGTGTGTTCATATAACACATCGTTTTATTTTCGTAATAAATTTAAATAAATTGATAGTAAACACATGTTATTTTTCTAACTTTCTTCAGCCGGTGCACTATATACTTAGAGACACATTGGTGTAGTGTGTAAGTAATAACACACCATAAGAAAATTTAATTTGCAAAATGAAAACGAAAACATCTGCATTTAGATTTTGCAGAGGTTTTGCTTTGTAGATGCAATAACAAAGGTCAATGTTTGGTTCTTTGCTCAATTAAATGCATCAGTACTTCTTTATATGATGAGGCATAGCATTAAGTTATAAAAGTTATTTGAAATTATTTATGAGTTTAGACTTTTCTATGCTTCCCAAGATGACGACTTTAGCTCAAATGCAGGAAAAAAATGAATTATAATATCAAATCGACAATTATTTAGATTACATCTCATTCCATATTGTTGGAAGTCCTTCAAGTTCTCTCATGCCGATTGCAGTACATATATATTTTATTGGTAATTCATTTGTCGCATTGGATTTATGTTATGTAAGAAGGTGTAGTTGAATAATTGTTCCTTGAATTTTGTAGGATCAATATTTAGGACCGAGTTCAAATGTTCAATATATTCGAGTAGTTGCAAAATTTCTCAAGTTATTCTTAGAATAAAGATACTGCATGCATATGTTTGATGAAAATGGAAAACTTCTTTACCCTACCAACCGTAACATGATGATTGAGTAGGGAATAAGAAAAAGATGATTGAGTAATTGTATTTTTTATCCCTCAAGATGTTCCAAGATGTGAACGGAATGATGTCGAGTCACCCTGAGGGATAAGACTCATGGTGAGCCTTAAAGCCATGCTTTCACTTAAAGAAAATTATGCAAAATTGGGTAAGTTTTTCACTCTCTCTCTAATAATACTCTTGACCCTAAAAATATATTAGTCTATATATTAAAAAAAATTATCTCCAGGAGGCATTTGTCCACAGGTGTTTCAGAAAATTTAGTTTTAAGAGTGGGAAATAGTGAAATATAAGAAATACATGATAAGAGTATAAGACATTGCAGAGAATGGATCTTATATCTTATTGCAATAGAATAACATGTTGAACAATTAAGAATTCAACAGTTCTAACACATATAACAAATTGTTAAAACATCCATCAAATAGTTAAACATATTCAAATCCATGGAGGTATCCTCTGCATATCATTAAACATATGAAGAAATGACAAGAATTTTTCATTTGTTGAGAGGAAATCACTTCAATATCATAAGAATACAACACACAATAACATTGAACATGTCATATAACTTGTTGCTTGAGATTTTATTAATAAGGATCTTATACAAGAAGCTTAAATGAGGGGGGTGGATTTTACAAGAACACATGCACAAAAAGAGGAATGATAGACTGAAACATAACGTAGGTGATGGATCTCATGAATCTTGAATACTTAATTATATAATTGTGCATGAGAATTGTGATCAAACAACTCTGGTTATAAGAAAATCTTGAATTCCCCAAAGTGTCGACCCTAAAAATGAGCTCATTATCTTGCTTTATAGACATCTTCATTCACGAGAAAACCGTTCATTTAGACCAATATTGCTTCTTGAAAATGGATACATCTTGTTAGAATATTTATACTGCCTTTGGTTTTTGTAAATGTGTTGAACCTGGACATAATAGATCTAGCTAGAAAATACCACACACATTTGCAGAGAGAAATTGAGAAAGAATAAGCAAAAGAGAAATAATGGAAGAATTCTCATTAACCGTATTCCACACTCAGAGAGTGAAATAATTTACAATAGATATATGATACATGAGTAACTAATGTTCCATAGTGGTGGTCTAGAGTGACTTGGACACACACTTGTAGTTACAGGAGTGAATTTCCACCTAGTCTAGTCTCTCAGGTAGTTACAGAAGTGAACTTCCACCTAGTCTAAGTTAACTAGTCTATCAGTCTTCAGTTAAATGACTGAAACAAAGTGAAGTGAGGAGGAGATCAAGGAATTTTGGTTAATGCACTAGTCTAGTGATGATTCCAAGGATAATGCGCATTAGCTGGTGATGAAACCAATGTTGCATGGTGACAAAACCAATGCAAAATCTAGACTCCACTCAACTAGTCAAATTGAAGTGAAAACTGAAGGGAATATTCTCCTAGAGAAATATTATTCCTAAAATAGAGGAGACTGAATAATGACTAATAAACAAGGAAAAATAAATCCTAGGTGTGTGTGAAGTAACTCCAACACCTCCCCTGAACATCACTATGGTAAAAATAAAGAATGGGTCTTGGAAATGAGGCCATGTTAGGTACCCAAATACAAAAGATACACTGAAATAAACGAGGAAAGAGGTAAAACCTCATGGGAAAAACCCCCTCTCAAATTACCGAATTTCTATGAGGCCATGTTTATTTGTTGGTGACAACCCAATTTCTATCCATTCCATTTGTAGATCAAAGAAAGAATCTACATTTTGAATAAAAGTTCATATTTCCAATTCTCATTGTGCATTTGCTAATCTAATTGTAAAGGAGGAATAATCAAAATTAAATTGATCTATATTTTAAATCATTCAATGTATAGATTGTTTCATTTTAATTCATCTATGTCAGACTTGATATAATGCAATCTATCAAACAAATATATTGGTCGATTTGGAAGAGCTACAATTGCGCCTAGGTTGATTTGGAAGAGCTACAATTGCGTCTAGGTCAATTTCAACATCCTGGTAATAGTTGTCCATTTGAATTGTATAATAAAATGCATCTATTACACATGATATATTATCAATATACTTATAGTATTTAGATTAGGTCCTTCACTCTCAACTATTATAATATCTAAATCTTCAATGCGATGGGGAAGGTTTTTAGCAATTGAATTATTATCTCGTGGAAAGCTAATTGTGTGATTGCTATATTTATATTTACCATCACAAGAAGCTGTGATCTAAGTATTAGATTAAATCACATTATTAACATTTATGTGTTGACAATAATAAAACAAGAAGTTTTTCACCAAGGTCCATATTGTTTCATTAAGAAAAATGATGAAAACTCCATTCTTGTTTGCATCTATAACAAATAATGGTAGTTCTTTGTTTTGATTGTATATCTTGCTATAATGGTAGTTATTTGTTTTGATTGTATATTTTATTGTCTTTTTATTTTTTTATTGTTAACATGTCAAAAGTATAGATTACTCTATTTAGAATATATATTCATTGTTTTAGTGTTGATTTTAACTCTACAAAATTAAATTGTATACTTTTAGAGTTTTAACAATGTTATAAAAATATTTTTTGTTTTGGTTTATAAGAAAAGTTAAAAAAATATATGTTAAATATTATTTATTAAAAAAATATTTTTTTTTTTTTTTTAATTTTCATACATGACAAAAAGAAAATATTATTCAAATATAAATTATTACCAATTACAAAACAAACCAAAATACACGACACACAAATATTATTCAAATATTGATTATTACCGACTATAAAACAAACTAAAATGCATGAAAAAGAATACAAGTTGAAGGATATCAACACACCTTAATAACATGATAAATAACTTATAATTAATTTAATATATGTACACATGACCAAATTCATTAGAGAATGGGTAAAATATTAAGCAAATTAATAACATGACTAAATATTCAATATAATTATTTTAAAATATACACATGATGTGTATTTTCTATTATTTCGAGTTATACTAAAGTATGCACCATTTAATTTTTTTTAATATTTAAAAAAAATATTAAATTATATATATATATATATATATATATATATATATATATATATATAAAATTTAAATTTAAATTATTAAATTTGAACAATATTTTGAAAATTTATAAGTTAAGATTATTAAATTTGAACAATATTTTGAAAATTTATAAGTTATATTTCTAATTTAAAAATATATTTTGTAATTACAACAAAAATATACTTATATTTACGTTGAAAGGCGTACACCTATTAGTAATGGACACAATTAATGATCTTTTAACTTTAAATTATATTCTGATGGCTACACATTGAAGATGTTGGCATACTCTTAGTCATCCTCCAAAATCATTTGGTCCGATTTATTGTTCATAACTTCCTCGAATTTATGAAGGCGTTCGTTAACATTTTTACTTTTTTACATTTACCTAATCACATTATAAAATTACTGTAAGGATATATAATTTCCACGTTTAAATGATTAAGGAGGATTAATATCTATACAAACCATGTTTATATTATTAAGAAGCACTGTGCACACGTTTCATGTTGGGGCACCATTTGTTTGTGATGTCTGAACTGTCACAAACGTTTAATATTCACCTGCCATCATCCAGAATGCACTCAAATACGTTAATAGTCGATTCATTTAATTATTCTATGGATACGAATGCATAGGCGAATGGGTATACAGGGAAAACTTACTCACGCACAATTCGAGGAGGCCGACAACCCACCTCTGCATTGTATAATAGATAGATTTCCATCCTCTACAATGTATAACAAAGCCTGTCAATACATCCTCCACAACACCGCCATAGATAATGCCAACTTACAATAGACAAGTTTTATTTTAGCCTTCAATATATTGGTATCTGGTCAATTGATATGATTAAGAACTAATACTGGAAGTGGGAATTGCCTCTTTGCCCCATAGGGTTTTGTCCTCGTATGTGAAATTTGCAAGATCTCGTGCATCTTTCAACATCTTCGATAAACTTACTTTATCATTTACAACGCTTCCATTATCTCTACAAACAATGGAGCGTGCAACTTTATGATATTTTGAGGAGCTATGTCATCGCTCACTTCCAAATAAGGCATTCCTACAGTGGATGCATCTGGTGCCTGTGTAGAATGGACCTTCAATTCCATTTACTCCTTTATTTTTGATCAACATGTGAATATTGGCAGGTCGTATTATATATGCGTTTATTCCAATAAAATTCCACATGATTTTGGAGATGTGTAACATTCCACTCTTGCTCGCACTAAGCAAGCTTATCCTTGAGGACACTTGCTTGCAAGTGATCCATATTTTTATACCATTTACCGTTGATTATTATTATGAGGCACTATGTATGTGATTATATGTTATTTTGTTGTATTGACTTAGATAAGCGCTATTGACTCATTGCTCCTGAGTGTGCAGGATTTGGACCCTAAGGATGTTGAGGCATCGATGAAACCCTTGGACTCTGGATCGAGTCAGGGAGTGGACTATTGGGGTTTGATTTTTCTATATATGACATAGGTGCATATGATTAGATGTTATGATTATGGATTTTATTCTGGCATGATTCATTGATGATCCAGGCTGACGATAGCCTGCTGACCAGACTCACATGTGGAGTAGAGGGGTCATGCATGACTACTAGAGATGTTGAGGGAGAGGTGTGGACAAAAACCTTGCCACAACCTACTAGCACTCTCGCTGTGGCTCGAAATGTATGTTAATGATTACCTAGTTCGAGAAGACCCACAATGTCGTGAAGGTAGACTGCGACAGTTGCTCATGATGATTCTAAGGGGCGTGCAATAAGGCAGTGGCCTTATTCATTAGAGGCGCTTAGTCTCCCATAGGATCACTAGGCGAAGTATTCACTCCAGGTTTTTTTTTTTTGTCTACCAAGTCAGTCAAGAGGCGAGTGGCACCCTTGGAGCACGTAGTGCATCCTGAAGGGAAATTCATGCAAGGGAAACAAAATGAGGCAGGTGACACCCTTGGAGCACCTAGTGCAGCCTAAAGGGCACTTCACATTGTTAAATACTAAATGAATAAAACTATATGGCCTTACAATAAATAACGTGATAAGAAATATTTAAAATAATTTCCCTAATAAAATGTTGCCCAGCCTCGAAAAATTAAAATATAGGTAAGTGATACTTGATATATAGATATAGAAATAGATATATATATATATATATAAACAATAATAATAATAATCATTAATCATGTGACGAGAAGGGGGTAAGTGATTCAATTAATTCATAAAAAATCTTTTCAGGGATAAAATTTAAAAAGGGGGGAAAAGGGGAAATAATTGTTTTGTTACATATGCTAATTAAAAATTTATTAATTAAAAAGAAAAAGGGGAAAAAGGGTAATTTTCTACACTTGCCAATTTAAGTTTTAAATGAAAAGGGAAAGAGGGAAATTTAAAAGAATTAGGAAACTAGGAAAAAAAAGGAAACATAAAGAGAAAGGGAAACCTAAGGAAAAAGAAGAAAGACTAACTTAGTAAGGTATTTTGCATTTAAGAAATTTCTAAATTGAACTCAACTAGTGAATTAGTAAGGGGGTAAGTCATTAAAATGTGTAAGAGAATATGGAGACACACAGGAGCGATTTTAGGAATGCTTTTAGGTGGGTGAGGGAAATAGGAGTAATTAATTAATTAATAAAATTAAATTATGGTGCAATGAAGGGGATGGGTGACACATGTACGGGGAGGATTTTTATGAATTAAATTATTGAACAATAAATTAAATGAGATTTTGGGAAATAAAATGACTTAGAAAATCTATATAAAGGAGGGAGGATGATGATGGATCTTCTCTGTTATGCGTAACGTTACATTGCAAAATTTTAGACTTGATTGACTTAGCTTGTGGGAGTTGGGACACACAACTCGGTGAGGAGTGGTGGCTTGGCCTTGCGAGGTGAGTTGGGAGTTAGCTGATCTTTGGTTCAGTGTGCATGGCCCCTTTGCGGCTCAAGGGGATAAGGGGGAAGAACAATACCCCTAGCGTTGGCTGGTAGGTACCGGTGAAGTACCTTCAGTCGAAAAGCGAGAGCTGCATGGAGCGCGCAAGACAACGACTTAGAGCGGATGACATGGGCTACGATACACTTAATTTTAATCTGCATGGTAGATTATTATTTACCTTATTCTTTCATTTTTGTACTTGACTATGTAAAGAAGGTGTTAACTTAGCATTTTATTGAGAACCTAAAATTTCCCCATAGTCTTGAGCTCATTGCTTGACCTGTTTCCCTTGGCATTCGGTCCTTGCATGTTGTGATTGTCCTTTGGTTTTGTGGATTGTTGTGAAGAGTTGTGATTTTCATCCTCATCCTTGGTTCATTAGTCCATGCCTGAGTAGTCATCCAGGATTCGAATCAACGGTCGTCACTTCGGTGCATAGCGACCTATAGATTCTAATGCCCTGTTTTTCTGTGCGTGGATGAGGAGCGAAGGATGTGTTTCCCAGTCGTCTACCCCTATTGATTGTTCTTGGCTGATTGATGGTCCTTGCACCTTCTTGTGTTGAGTAATTTTACGATTGTTATCATTCCTATCCCCAAAAATTTTAATTCTGTGTCTTACCTACGTCTTGATGGATGACTTACTTATCCTTTACTCTAAAATTTTATCCTTACAAACTGGCGAATTTTCACTCTACAATTTAATACATTGACTGCAAATTTTCTCCGCATTATGAATTGTACTTTATGTCTGCGCTTTCATACTTCAGGTTTGCGTTCTTCTCCTTCTGCATTTCTATGTATTTGAAGGTGAATTGTTCTACTTTTTTCATGCATCTGACCTGCATTATTTCTCTGCCATATATGTTTCCTTGACGCTGACTTAACTTAGAGCCACTATTATGGCTAAATCTCAGTATTTTATGATACCTTGAAAGCGTTTTCTACTATAATTGATGTTGTTATTTCTTTAAATTAGTGTTATGGTCATGTCTGGTTAAAAGATAGTCATAGCGATGGATAGGTGTATTTTTCTGCCCAACGGTATAGTTGTTGTTACCTCTTTATTCTATGCACAGGGATATAGTGTTGTGATGGAGTTAATGCCATTTCTTAATGTACACACAAAGTTATATTTATTCCCCTGTAGATGATAGGACTAGATTCTGGATCTCAAATGAGGCGATTTCAAATCCATCTTCTGTCATTGTTCCTTTATGAAGCATTATCATTGTTCTTTAAATGCCTACACAACGATTATTCCTTATTTGTGTTACTGTAATTTCCTTCAAAAAAAAAAAAAAAAAAAAACAACGCCCAACGATATACATTGTTGTGGTATTTATTTTTGACACAGCGATCTCCTTGGGGATACCCGGACGGTTTCACCTTTTCCACTGACCGTGAATTTAATTGACCATTACTTGCCTTGAGTACAAGTTCCAATGCTTATTTTTAAATTTATAACTGTGACTGCGACCTTACCTGATTTGGTAACCCCACACTCACATTACCTTACCTATTCGTGAGTGCAATTTTCTTGCGGTATTAATTTGAAATCGGACATGAAATCAGACTGCGTATTTCCACCTAGTGGTTGCATTCCACTTGTGAACAGGATGTGTTTGTCTGAGCGAAAATTGCGTTTCTACAGGTGTGATGGCCTCATTTTGCAGGTGAAAGTCAACATTTTTGGTGGGCGAATGGAAATGGGGAGTTGTGGCAGACAACGTTGGTTCCGTTGTGTTGACTGCGTTCCCACCCATATTTTGATAGATAGTGCCAATTTCATATGGTAGTGATTTAATATTTTAAATGCATTATTGAACCCTGATTCGCCCAGCTCACCCAACGTTGTCATGTTTTCGACCATTTTTATTCTAAAATTATCATCAATGTTTATCATTTCATACCTGATTAACGGTCAGTCTTACTTTCAATGTTAAATGTCCTTATGGTATTCCATCACTGTCAATTTCATTTAACTCTTATTGTACGGGCAACGAAAGTATAATGAACCCAGTTAGATAGCAATGATATTTATGTTTCAAGGAGTTTTGGATGTGTGGTTGCGTGGTATGTTTCAACTTTGTGAAGGGATCATATGAATTTCAATAGGTAGAAGGTTATAATATTTTTAAATTAAGCATCCTTCTTTAGACCGCTCCAAACATGGAATCCTTTAATTGTTCTAGAATGGATTAAGAGCTTAGGAATTTAAATATGGATAAAAGCCCTTTTTATTATAAAAGAAACTCTATTTCTTAGGAAGGGAAGGTAATGTGTAATGGAAATTGATGTAACGTATTTTATTGGTGGATTAAGTAATTTCACCTTAGTTATTTTTAAAGGATGTATAGTTATTTTAAAAGAGATATATAATATTTATTAAGTACTAACATTGTAGGTAAAAATGAATTATTTACTTATATATAGAATTGTTTCAGGTACATGAAGGTGCCTTGTGGAACAATAGTGTAAATTACATCATGTTTGAACCATTGTTGAAGCAACGACGTAACCGTATGCCTTAAGGCGAATTGTTTTGGGTGGTTGGTCTTAGTTTTTCCACCACTCAGGTTGGCTTGTAGGAACCCTGAAGTCCATCGGATAGTTGTTCAATTCAATTTGAAGGATTTCACCTTGCGTCTCATCAACTTGTTTCTTATGAGCGTGGGTATAGTCTTCTTGTCAATTATCTTGGTCTCCTGGCACATTGGTTGTAGATGGCTCTAGGTATCCAACCATGTTGTTGTGCCACGGTCGTGGTCATGCCTACCACCTGGCGACAACATGATTCCTGATGAGGGGACCTTTGCACGCCTTAGTGGGTAGAGGTGTCTGATAACTTGGTCAGAGTCTGTGCTTCCCGTTGACGGCATGTGTTCGTTATAGTTGTTGAGGGAGATTGGGTTTTAATGCCCTCATGCATTTGGTTGCACGCCATAGAGGTTCCAGTTATTGGCCGACGAAATCATTGTGTTGGAATTGTGGAAGTTTTCCCTTAGCCTTTAAGCATTGTCATGTGTGTTTCAGGCGGGTAGTCATTTCTATCCTTTTATTTATGCATGTTTTGCCTGGATGCTCGTTGTGCTAGTGCATTGAGTAGTTGTTGTCTATTGCTTGATCTGTGTGCATGTGTTCAATGTTAGGTTGGGTGGTTCAACTGTTGTCGTCGTCGCCTTCTTTCCTAAAAAAAAACAAAAAATTGCACTTTCTGCTTTGCATGTAGTCGTAATGATTGGGGTCATTAAATATGGTATCAGAGCGGGTTCAACCCTGCGACTGTGGATCGCCAAGATTTCCATTGCAGTAAACACGTGAGTATTAACTGTTTCATTAATTAAAAACCTTAAAGTGTCCATGTGGTGATCTCATTTGGAGGATGCCTCAGAGGTTCGCAATGAGGTTCCATGGAAGGAGGTGCGACGCCTCCAGAAGTTCCCGCACCCTCGGAGTCGAACCCCTAAGGGGAGGAACAAGTCCTTGTCCTGGATTCGCTTGTATTAAGGGATGATGATGGTGTGACAAGGCCCTTCTCGGTAATGTCAAGGGCCTCAATTCACCATTGGTACTGAGATGAGGCCAGGGCACCTGTATCCCTGAGGGTCCACAACGCGCCCTAGCTAGTATCGTTAGCATCCACCAAGAACTCGAGAGAGTTGAGTTCTCGAGTCCATGATTTTTGCAGATGGCTGTGCCATTGAGGTATGACTGTAGATCAAGGCATCGTTCTTCATGCTTCACGAGACGCGTGTCAATAGATCGTTAACTTCGGGTGAAAGAATTTTGGGAGAAAGTGCGTGTGGAGAGGTAGAAACTCCCAAACACCGAAGTTCTGAAGAAAACCATGACCGTTGGTCAGAGAGGACCCATGGTGCACGATCCTTAACTCCAGAAGAAAACACTCCAGGAGAAAAAGGCTGTAGAAACGTCTAAATCTCCCAAATGTCGAAGTCCCAAAATGAAACTAAGTCATCGATTCACAATGGACGCATGGCGCTTGATATAGAACTCCCAGTACAAAGTATTTAAGGAGGAAAGGTTTTGTGAGAATCCGAGACTCCCGAACATCGAAGTCCCGAAGTGAATTAGGACTGTCAAATTCCCCAAGGATACGCAGCGTCGGATTGTGAACTTCAAAGAATTTTCATTCTAGGGGAATTCATGTTGTGGTTGTTTTGGTGCATGTTGTTTTGGTGTCTGGTCACAACTCATGGTCATATGAAAGTATAATGGAAATGTGAGAACCCGAAGGAATTTGAAGAGGATATCTTCCAGTTTTGAGTTTGGTTCATAGCATGGAGGCCGTGGATGGAAATCCTTGGAAGAGCAGAATGAAGTAGAATCCCCGAATGAGGACATCAATTCTCTTAAGAAGTGCGAAATTTTTATGCCCCATCGTGGGAGTGTTACATCATGAAAATGGGGCAATATTTCAAGTACATTAAACAAAATCCTTGATTTTCAAAGACAAATATTCCAAAACATAAAACTTGTAGCAACGTTTAATTATATTGACTAACATTCATTAGTTGAACTGCAGTCATCGTTCAAGATACATCCATGCCTCATTTCTTCATCAGTTTTAGGTGATATTGTACTTTGGTTTTTTAACCTAATGTTTTCTTGATAGGCTTGATTTTTAAGTTCCACCCCTTCATCTTCCATCTACAAACATAGAAATAAAATATAATAACTATATTGTGGATTGATCATGTCGACTATTGTAATAGGACCAAATCCCCTTTTGCGGATTAGTCAAATGATAATTATAATAGGAAGAATAAGAAGTCGGACCTAGCAGATATTAAAGAGGCCCAAGAATATATTAAAGGTGGTTGTAACCACCCAATTTGAGAAGTTGGCCCTGCTAGTGAAGAGACACTTCACACGTGTCAGTCTTGTATAAATAAAGAGGCCAACGCCTCACTTAGACACACAACTCACTTGGTCATTTGAGAGACAAGTTTCAAAATTGCAGTTGGAGAAGAAAGAGAGAGAGAGTGCCGCACATTTTGGAGAGGATCTTCTGTATTAGCTTGATTTATCTCTTGGCATTGTATTGACTATCTATAATAAGGAATTTTGTCTGGGTTTTCTTCCCCTAGAGGGTTTCCAAGGATAAATGTTGTGTCTCTTGTGATTGTGTATTTCTCAGTGATCTTTTCTTTACATTGTTTTTATCTATTGAAATGAAAAGAACTATAATAATGGCATAAACATTAACATACTTAACCCAATGTTTATCAATTCATGGAGTGGCTCCTCTTTGAATGTTAGCACCTCTTAGAAGATATCCATGAAAAAATGTAAATTAATTATTTAAATATAAAGACCACGACAAACATGAAATCTTAAGAAAGTTTGAAAACATAAATAATCACAAATTTTGGGATCAACCCTTTTATTCCTTGTCGTCCTGTCTTCTGTGTTGAATGAGTTCTATATTTTTTTATTTTCGGCAACAAAAAAATTGAAAATTAGTATTTCATGCTATAATTAAATTCAATGGTACATAAAAGAATAAATAAATGATTACATACCTCATATGCACATTGTAGTTGGGATGGATCCTCTTGCAACACAATTATGCTAATTTATTTTATCATCTTCTTCTACATTTTTTTGGACATCCCTAGTGGCATGTCTTTGTTTTCCCCTTGGTTTTTCCTTGAAATTTTCAAAATCTTCCTAGAAAAAAAAACTAGGAATCATCAGGTATAAAAATTACATATGTTTTTTTTTAAATAAGATCACAATGCATATAGTGACTTAATACACACAAGAATGTCAACCATACTTGTACACATTGGTGCACCGATA